>JABFOV010003317.1:0-16753 GCA_022817685.1 Aradophagus sp. ZL-2020 | reverse complement strand
GCTATACACTTGCCTGATAGTTGACAGCTTCAAGCACAGGCTCAGGAGCACAAAGTTCAAGAAACAGCATAATAAAAATTCTATGGTACGGCAGCTGTTGGAAATCCGTACATCGCATCTCATGATCTTGTAATAAAACACCAGCGACAATACCAAGAACTTTGTTTAAAAGGTTTATTTTCGTATGAGTGTTATTGGTATCACCCGAATGCTTGACGAGGAGTGCCACAAGTCTAACAAAGGCGTCCAAAGTATGGAAACACTTAGCCCGTAGAATCGATGGTGCTGTGTTTGTTTCAGCTAAGGCTCTGTAACAGAGGTCTACGCATATTTGTGTGCTAATTTTGAAAAATCTTGTTATGAGATCATCTGTTTTCAAAATTCCATGTATATTCATTTGGTGAACAAACATTCCAAAGGCCTTGGTGGGGTCCCGAGCATGTGATGGACTGTGGTGCATTGAAACCCACTCGCGCAATAAGTATTCAGTTTTTTCCATTAGACCAGGTGGGTCATCGAAATCACGTGCCTTAAAAAGATGATATTAATTATCTACATAGTTTATGAGTTTTAATAGAAATATTTTACAAAACGATTTGAAAGAAACAAAGTGTAAACAATACAAGTATCCACAGTTGTAGTGATATGAAGATTTTAATTTTTATACTTACTCTTACTTGTAGAATGCCAGAATGAATATGAGCAGTTGGTCCTACTTGTGCTCGATCTGCCAAAATACTTGGATCATGGTTGGCCCGCAATGTGTCAATTAAGGTTGTTAGACGGAACAGTGATATTCTAAAGATTAAAATATAAAAAGTGTAAAATATACCTCGCTTGTATTTAATTAGTAGTATTTATTAGTAGTAATACTTAATTATATTTACGAAAATATTCCCTAATAGAAATTTATGAGCCATTAATCGGAATGTAATGTCACCTTATAAGGGCCTTATAAACACCTTGTGTTACATTTCAATTAATGCCCAATGAATGTCTACTATAGTTGTTCTTACTCATTTTATACATACTCATTTTTTAGACATAATTTTTATACATCTTAAACTTTTATTATTAGGCTACAATTAAAAATATTGAACTAACTTGATTTGACTTTATCTAGAAATTAAGACAATTTGAATTAGATCGACATTTTACATATGAAGCATACAATTTGTCACACACATGCTGAATTATAAGATGTATATTAGTAGTGAAAATTATACCATTTCACTACATGTAGTGGTGAAACATTTGCTAAACATTTAATTTTTACCGTTGTGAGTTGTGAAACATATTGCCTCACATTTATGACTGGCACCACTTGGGGTGAAATGTTTTGAACTTTACTAATGCCTAATATTAATTGTCTAGATGTAAATTATTATTACTACTGTTATTATTATTATTATTATTATTATTATTTTTATTATTATTATGCAATAATTTAAAGAATATGAATATATAGTACCCATCTGGAGGAGCTCTGTGAAGTACCAGCCTAGCCATTATCTCAATCGTGTGGAATAGGTCTGACTCTGTAACATGTGTGGTTTGTCTTTCATCAAGCAAATACAGCTGAACAAGCTGCATTGCAAAAGCAGTAGCAAGTGCGTTACCAGATTCAATAGCTTGCGCTAGAGCAATATCAAATTGTTGGAAATTGATTAAGTGAGACCTAAAAATAAATTTAAACCTTATTTAAATATCTACTTTTCTAAACCATAAATATAAATATAGAAAGGTTTTTCCATAAAAGTTATAATATTCAATCTATTTATTCGATTTTTGAACAGTCAAATAATTAACATTTTTTAATTTTTTTATGTAATTTTTTCTTTGCCTTTTCGTTTGTTGGTAGGAATTTTCAAATAATATAATAATGATATAATAATATAATAATTTCAAATTCTTGTGTACAAATTCAATTAACAAGCAAAATTAAATGTTACCTGATCAAATAATCAATTGGTTCAAAATTGAATCGAAATTCATCGCGGCATTCAATTATGCAATGAGTAACATGCTTGTTGGTCCACTGCATGCCATACGCTCTAGGATCTTGAAGGCATTTGAGAATGCGCAGATGAAGGTCGCGATAACGAAGTGCAAGTTCCTGGTCCTGGCCGAAATTTGGGCTGTCTAGTAAGCCATCAACGGCCTTCTTCAAGAGAGTCAAAGCGACACCCGCATCCCGAGATCGTCTTGTTACTATCAAAGATTCTAACAAACTATGCAGAGGGTTATGGTGCAGAGGTGCAATTACTTGCGCAATTGAACTCATTAAGGCTTCTGTTTCGTTAATCAATTTTTCCAGCATAATGCCGACATCATCGTTGTTAATAGCTGCTGCATAAGCTGCGGCTTGCTGCTGTACGGTCGTTGGTACTGGCACTGCCACAGCTGCAGGATTCACAGTAAATCCAGGTATTGATGGTTCCTATAAAAATGAACAAAAGATCATTTATAATTCAAACTAGCAGAATTCATTGCAGTAAAGTGCTAGAGTAAATAGGTATTACTCATTTGCATTTGTACCCACTCAACATTCATTGAAAAAGGATCATATTCGAAAAATTAATTACAATGTTTTACTAGGATGCTATTTTTAAGTTACTTTATATCTACTAAAATCGCATACATTAATTTATCTTATATCTACTAAAGTTGCATTTATAAAAATTACAAAGTTTCACTGCCTGTTTAATTTTATAATACTATATACTGACCGTAACAGGTTTAGGCATAAATAGCGCTTGTGCTTCTCGCTCAGAAAGTGGTAAAAATCCAGGAATATGTCGAGCGAATTCTTCATAGACAGCCATCTGTTGTGGTGTTACGCCTCCAACTTTGAGTTTGATAGGTTCTGGCATTCGTTCCGCTTGATATTTCGCTAGTGGGTCGCAGTAACGTCTGCCTTCTTGTCTTGCGATCTTTCTAAGTTCCATGTCATTCAATAGCCTTTTGTCCATTTCAGGTATAGCCTTCTCAATAGCAGATTTTTGTACAAACGCACAAGCTAATTCCATATTCTCTGCTGCTACAACGTTCGCTGCTTGTTCTGCGAGTTCTTTCTGCTGAGGCGTGATGCCCATCATCGCTGATACAAATGCTTGCTTTAAGTTAGTACTGATAGAACCCAAAATCTGTAATATGTCGTAATATTGAAATATTAAATGATTAAAATACATTGTATTTTAATTAGACTGCATATAAATCAATAGGATCTGGATTCTTAACTATCAGTAAAGAAGATAAATAAAATACTAGCAATGTTCAATCTTTGTAATAAAATGTGAAATAATTTGTTAAAAGAAGACAAACCTGATCTCTGCAAGTAATCATGGCCATACCAGCAGTTAAATTACGGACCATATGACGAGCGGCCGTTCGCATTCTGTTTTCATCTGGATCAAGAGCAAAATCTTTTCGAACTATTTGCTCGCTAGTTGTAAGAGCAATTTTAATTGATCGATCCACGACAGGGTGGATCCACTCTTGAATTGCACGTTCAACTGCTGGTCGAACAAACTGTTTTAAGTGAGGGTGGGTTTGGAACAAAGGCAGCTGTAAACGTAAATTATTATTAAATATTTTTGTTCAACACATCAATTTCTTTTTTCTTTTAAAATGTGCAAAGAAACATTGAATTTCCAAATTAGTACTCTGTACTGACTTACGCACTAGTACCTACGGCTTAGTGAGTACAGTAAACCAACATTCTTAAAATTGTAATATTTTTTTGTATTATAACAAATATTGAGATAACAGTTTTTTTTTTTTTTTTTTTTTTTTCACAATGGAAGTGATCTTATCATACTTGAGCTCATAATACGTAACAATAACCTGATTATTGATGGTGAGATGTTGAGCAATGTTTGCAATACTTGAGACTGAGATGTCCATGTAGTTAAATCTAGGTTCAGGTGGCCCAGTTGGCAAAGATGGAGTTGTGTTTACTGGTTGAGCGGGTTGTGTGGTTACAATTGTTCCTGCAGTAGCAGGGCCAGAAACTTCTTCAATCGTAACTTGATTTTGCTGTTGGTTATTAGTTTGTTCATTCTTTTTGTTGGGGTGAGACATTTGATATTCCAGTTTACGTAATCGTTCATTATCTTTTAAATAAATTGCTGGTTTCAGTTCCTATAAAAAACAAATTGTATTATATATAATTTCAAACCCTTTAGAAATGTCTTTTATGCATAATAGCCTTTTTGCATTTAAACTTACTGAAACATCGATGCTTAGGTTTTTACAAAGAACTTCAATTTCAAATTTCAAATTAAGCTTTAAGTCTGGCTCTTGATGAAGTTCCGCTAAAACATTCATGATGGCCATTGTCCAAGGATTTGGTGGTCGAAAAACTCGACTCTTAGCACAGCTTTCAAGCACTTTAGCGACAAATGGCACAACATACAATAACTCTTGTTGTCCTTTATGATAAGCTTCCACAAGCAGACTTTTTAAATCAATATCAATCTACGAAGAAATCAATGGTAAGAATTTTAATACTAAGTTTTCCTTCATTAAAAGCATCTTAGTAATTTACTATAAATTTACCTGTAAAATTGGTTTGTTTCTTCCCAACGTTAGCATACCAAGCCAGTGGCCTAAATTTTTCAATAAAGAGCGGTCGGAAAAGTTAGCTATGCCTTTATCACTTCGTAATAAAACCTTAAATTATTCGAAATTGTGTTTTAACAACTTATTTGAAAATCTGAGTAATAGTCATAATTATCACAATATTCCAATAATATTAACAAGAATGACCATCAGTATTCTTACCTTAATATTTCTGAAAGTTTCTCTTGTAACCATTTTATTGACTTCAGGCAATTTCAAACAATCCAAAAAATTGGAATACAAGACATGAAAATTGAGCTCTATGCTCGCACGTTTCATGACTAAATATTGTGCCATCCATGGCCAGTATTCTTCTGTAACTATTTCCCGAATTTCATCGCATTTCTGTTGTAAATTCAGTTGACTTAAATTGTTGAAAATGAAGGCTGTCTTATCTTGAAGCGATTCCGGAGGCGATGTAATCTTCTCTTCTTTATCCGTTGCAACAAGGAGTGTGTCAATGTTTGTTGCATTTGCAATTGATGGCTACAGAAATACAAACAATAAGTTTATTTAATGTTTAAACAAATAAATGAGTATAACAAAGTTATTATATTCTGTTCAGAAACTATGTTAAATTAATATCCAATTTCATACCCTCGCAGATAAAGAAGTAGTTGGCGTTGTAGAAGACTTGGTCTGAGTCGTGCTGGTTGTAATAGTTGTGGTAGTGATAGTTTTGTACGGTGTCGTAACAGGGGTCAATATAGCCGCGAGTTTCGCCGGCAGTACAGGTCCTTGGGGGCGTGTTGGAGGCTCTTGACCCTGAAGCCCGAACTCAATGTACTCAATCAGATGAGGCGGGAAATCGTTAAAATGGTGAATGGCTCGAACGTGTTCACAATAAGTAGTATATTCTTTCAATCTACTTTTGAACCGATCTAAAGCCGCAATTCCGAAATAGTACATTTTATGGCCATCGGGCTTTCTTAATGCATCCAGTACGAACCTTAAGGCAAGACCCAACGTAACATAGCTATTAACTAAGCCACGTTCAATAATCCCGCCAAAAAGCTGTGCTGTTATGTGTAACTCTTTATCTGGATATTGCGGAAAAAATCTATATTCTTCAAACAAATTGCGCAACATACAGATAAAAACTTCTCGTTCGCGCTTGATTGACGAATCTTGGAACTTCTTTAACATATCCAGCACTTCATCGATAGACAGGGTTGGGTGTGGCGGATGATTGTAAATACGTTGGAAGTAACCATTAGCTTCATCTTCAATTTCCTTAGATACATTCTGAGACATTTCTGGAAAGATGGTGGATACTTC
Source organism: Aradophagus sp. ZL-2020 (assembly GCA_022817685.1). Classification (NCBI taxonomy): domain Eukaryota; kingdom Metazoa; phylum Arthropoda; class Insecta; order Hymenoptera; family Scelionidae; genus Aradophagus; species Aradophagus sp. ZL-2020. Next base: position 10,852 of record JABFOV010003317.1, on the reverse strand, counting down.
TGGAATACGTTTCTCCATGTTTGTTGGAGGTCCCAGACGTCCAAGTGTGCCAATAGTACTGGCACCTGGGATCACAGTAGGACCTTGAGTAACAACTGGGGCTGTGTGTAACTGAGGAAGCATAGGAAACGGACTCGGAGATGGTCCCATAAGTCGAGAAGGAGATCCTGGTGCAGATACGAGAGGTCCTAATGTTCCAGGTAAATTAAAGGCGGAACTACTTGGTGGTCCAAGAGTCGAACCCAAACCCATTGAAGCTAAACTGCTGTTTAAATTAGATAGCGGATCCACTTGTTTTGATGAAAAAAGCTGCAGTAAAAAAAAATTTAACTATGAAAATGTTTATTGTAATTTTCGTAAAAAATGGAACAACTGCACATCAGTTTTAATAAACTTATTTGATTTGATTTATTTATATATATATGAATAAATGGAAAAATTAATTACTGCCGATTTCACCATGTTATTATAGTTTTAATAGGAGTTAAGATTAGAAAAAAAGAAATTAAGAATGTAATTAAGTTTTTAACTTTTTGTAAAATTTAGACTGTATTAAATATTAAAAATCATTAAATTATTATTTATAATTAATCGAGCAATTCTCAATTATGTCTTGTATGTACCTGAGTTCCAAGAGTCGCAGGATTAAAACTGTCTAATCGATTGTGTCTTAAAACTCCAGGTGGTGGCTGCCTTCCTATAGTACCTTTACTTATCATTAAACTACAGTTTTGAACCATTGTTACAATTGCATCTGCACATTCTTGAGACACGCTTCTAAAATTACAAACAAAAAATACTTTATAATAAATATTTAGTACAAAATGATGTGTCATATAGTCTTGTAAAAAAATAATGTTAAAAAACTACATTAAAAAATAAATAAAATAACAAAATCTAGGTTTGTGTATATTCTATTAATTATAGTAAACTCTATGTGAAAAATGATTAGCACATTATTTAAACGCCCAAAAATATACATTGGAATACATGTGGTGTATTTAACAAATTTATATTTTAAGATTTTGTATTTCATAAAAGTGTGTTTCTCTTATACTTGAAGATGGTTTTGGGACTATTTTCCATCTGTTCATGTAATTTTTCTACAGGACTCTTTACATATTTTTTATTTACCTGAAGACCACTTAAAAAAATAATATATATATATATATATATATATATATATATATATATATATATATATATATATATATATATAGCGTTTAAATGTGATTATTTATCAGAAAACTTACCCAGTGCAAACTTGAAGACAAGCTAATATTGTTGTGAGAGTTTCTTGGGGTAATTGACTTGCTTTTGGGATCGTCGGGTCTTCTTTAATTCCAGGACCCATAACTTGTGGACACCTCCTTTGTAAAAATTTTACACAAGCTGCAACAAAGACTTCTCCGTGATCTCTAATTTTATCTGTAATCCACTTTTCCAATTTCAAATATTCTCTCCGCGATGCCAAACATGCCAAGTCAATTACAAAGGGAAATGATTGAATGTTTAATAACGCCGATAACGCTTTCAGATCTTGTGCAACGTCTAAAATCCGTGATAATCTGGTCTGATCATATTCACCTACTATATACCAGTCAGCCATTGAAAGCATAATTATTGACTTGACCTTCACATTATTAGAATGCCACGCATGATGCAAGATGGCTGCAGAATTCGGATGGTTACCAAGAAATATGGACATCAATGTCCCTAAAATCTCTTGACGCAGAACCGACATGGGCGGATTCAATTGTAACAGTGCAAGAACTAGCACATCCGGACAATGCTGAATTGGCCAATTAAACATTTCTTGAACTGCTGAATAAAGGCCACGTTCAGCCATGTGGAGCAATAGCTCTATAATATTAAGATTACGCCAGGTTTGGGCTTCCTTACTATCGCTTTCTGGCGCTGCTTTCAGTGGATCGACTGATACTGCAGGGTAGGGATAGTCAGTGAAACAAAATATATCTGGATTCTTTATGATTTGCTGAATTAAAGAGAAGTGGCCTTCCACATTTTCCCAGCGTCTGTACAAATTATCAACTGGAAACATTTCCACTGGATAACCTTGATGTTGAAGGCCCAGCCGGATAGCTGTAATTAAAAGGTTCAGTCCTTGTCGATCTTTGATCATAAATTCTGGATGATCAAGCTTTACTACGACATCGCTCCATGATAAGGATGAATTCTGTGGAACGAAATTGCAATTTCATTATTAATCCTGTTGAAAGCACAATATTGTAACAAGGTTTCTAATTACTTACAAGTTCCTTAAGTGTAAGTACAAAAACCTCAACATTCCAAGTCGTTGAGCTATCAGTCGATTTGTCTTTGTTTGAATCCTGAGTGACACTAGAACTAGTCCAAAATGAGTGTATTCCACCTGTATCATCTAAATTAGAACAAGTCCTGGCCATGTGAGAAATGACTCTAGCAACGCATGCTGGAGATATTTCCCGGCCGCCTAAGCCAGTGATTGCTGCTCGGCATTCTTCGATACCATTGGTAAAACTGTACCCCAGTTCCATGATTAGATCAACCAAGGATCCCGAATCCTATGATTTAGAAAAAGGTGTATTATACCTCACTTTCATGACTTAAGCATTTTAGAGTCTGGAACCTTCACTCTTAGTTAGTTGACAGTTGTATATGACTGCTATTGACATTTCCTCTTTGTATTTTAAAAATGGTTTTTTTTTTTTTTATTAAAAAAATATTCTACCACATTCTATTACATTGGAAACTCATATGACAGGATCATAAGTCATTAGTACATCCAGACAAAGGCATAGAAATAAAAAATTGTTTGTAATTAGTTCTAGGTAGAAAAGGTGTAAATTTAATGGATGTTTTCTAATGTACAGTAGCGAAGTTTCAACACACTACAGTTCCAATATAATGAAATTGATTAAATATTGAAAAAAGTAGTAAAAATTTTGAGAAATTATACTTTAAAAATTTTTTATTATAAATTATCCCTTTCAGATTTCATAAAAAAAAATATACCATCTTGTTTCCTCTTTAAAACTGTGCCACCAAATGAGATGACATCGTTTTTGTAAAAACATGACAAAGATTCTATTAACTTAAATTTTTTTTTTATTTTATTTTTATTATTTTTTTTCTTCTTCAGGTTTAAAACCTGTTCAATCCTGAAGAGAAAAAAAATTGTCAAATGTTTTGAATATATAAAATAAGAGACAAAAATAACTTAATTACCATTTGATTGGCAGTCATGTTAGTATGTCTTGTTTTTCCTGAAATGTCTCCGTCACCAGGATACAAAAGTGGTGCAAGCACCACTGGAACAACGTCAATTGAAAAGTCCCTCTTTAGATTTTTGAGAAATGTTTCTTTTGTTTCAGGGGACAATTGTAATAAATTTGCTTCTTGGAAAATGTACGAAAGTATTAGATGTAAGACCTCAGGCGAGGTGTCGTGTAGACCTTCCTCGTTTTGTTTCTTGCTGCTTTTGGAATCGATGTAGTTTCGTATTAATTCAGGTAACTGTTTGCGAATATTTTCCAACGCTAAAAGTTTAAGATCTGGATTCTGCGAATTACGCAAGGCAATGGAAATTACAATCTCTTGCACCAGCGTCAAACTGAGTACTTTTCTTAAATTAGGAAATAATTTGGGCGACGGACTTAAAGTCTGAAATCACAGATTCATAAGTTAATAATTGATTATTCATGTTCATGTTGTTTCATATATTTCAATCAATGAAATCAATTAAAATAATCTACTCATAATTTTAAATAACAGTTTAAAGTATTTTAAATGAATCAAGATTCAAGATTTTCTGTATATTACATACCTTCTGTTGTGGAAGATGATAATCAACAGCGTAACAGATATTAGAAATAAGCGATGGTTTAATCAAAAGGTCCGTTAGCTCCTTCTTTAGATATTGCACTTGGTAATAATCCTTAGAGCTTGGTTCTGGTGGGTCCTTAGTTGAAAAGTCTATGTGAGAGAACAAACAGCGCAGTAAATGTCTGTCTGCCTCCAGACCCTTCCACTGCACCAACTGAAAAAAATGTAAATATAAACAAAAACTTATTACTCACATTTACTTTTGATTTTATTGGACAATTTCCAAAAATAACTGAACAGTGCAATAACCTACAACATTCAAAATATTTATTTATAATTTATTTAAAGTTAAACTTTTTTTTCTGTTTGTATATATTGAATGGTTAAATAAAATTGAAGCGAATATTCAAACTTTTTATCTTCTTTTGATCACAAATAAATAGATTACTTTGTAAATTCATTGCAATTGAATAAAATATGTAGTCTAAATATACATGTAAGTATTTTGTGGCTACGAAAAAGGGCCAGCAAAATGGTAAAATTGAGAAATATATAATTACATATATTACATTATATGTAAAAAAGATAAATAATAGCTAAATGCCAAACTATTATACATAATATGTAGAATTCTATCAGTGTAATTAATAAATCAAAATATATCAATGCTAAGAGTATCCCTAGTTTGGATCAATTTAACATGTAAATGTTTATTTTTTTCAAATAATTAAATTTTAAACTTCATCAACCATTTCAGTTAGAATCACTTTCTTCAAATTTAACTGAATGCAGCCAAAATCTTTTGATTCCATTACAAGGAAAATCGTAAATACAATAGTCGTCAACAAACATAGGCAATCATGGAAGTTTGATTCCAAATTATATCTCTCATCATAAAGAGAGGTTAGCAGTTGTGTTTAACTGTAAACTTAACCCCATTATTTCGTCGCCTCTATATGATAACTGTGATTGAAGGGAACAAAAAAAATGAGGAAAAAGAAATCACAAATGCAACGGAAAATGCAGTAGAAATAGTCCTTGTTAAAAATACGGGTCAAAATATACAGAAATACAAAATTATCAAATATGTTCTTTATGTTGGATTCATTATATTTTTATCCTATTTTTAACTATTTGTATTTTTAAGAAGGATACAGTATTATTAATCAAATTTTAATAAAAGATCTTGATTGTTGATAGTCATTGTTAAGGTGATTTTCCAGTTCCATAGACGCAAAGAAGATAAAGCTAACGAGGCATCACTGAGTGAGAGGGAGATGAAAAGAGATGAACCAAAGAATCACCTTAGCATACGCATCGTGCTTTCTACAATTGCGCTGCCAATAACGCTTCGATAGCAAGGTTACGAAGACAAAACGGCTCTATTGGAACGATACTTACAATTGAAATTTCCTGCGAGCTGTCCCGAAAGTTTTTCTTAGTGAAATTCGCAACCAAATAACTGATTTGTGACAAAGTAAAAGACAACGAGTCCAGGTTCATAGTTCCATGAATACGACCTCGAAAGCTTCAAACACGTTTGAAGCTTTCTTCGGTATCCACGAATTTTCAGCCTGGGGATGATCCTCAACAAGAGCATGTAAACTACATTGGCACCGTCTTGCGACCAACATCGGGATCGTTGTTGTGACGCTACTTGTTCAGACGAACGTCATGGTTAGTAAAACGACACGATTTCGTTGGCGATTGCTAATGCTCGATCGGCGGATTTCGCTGGCAAATGTACTACACAGTTTCACGCAGTTTTATACTGGATCCGTAGCCGCTAGTAACCGAGTGTGCGAGTGACCGAGCGGAAACACGTACACCTATGATGCGCGCTAGTATGAGTGTGCCAAGCGTCACCAGCGCTCTGGTGCTTCCATTTTTCCTTTCTGCTGTTACGTCTCCATTTTACGACAATCGAACGTAACTTATAGCCACTTTTGCTGGCGTTGCGTTCACTTCTCATACCTTTGTTAACGCGACTCTCTGGTCATTCAGATGTGATAAAGACAAAGCTAAGATGAGACTGTTGAGTAAGAGAGAGAAATAAAGAAAACTTGACATAAGAATTATCTTAAAGTGGGCTATCGTAAAACAAAAAATTACAGATTTGCATATACAATTAAAATATATTCTTGTTAATATTATTATTAACTTTGATTATTTAAAAAATAAAGATACCGTTTGTAAATAGATATATTATTTTTTAAACTCTGTGAAATACACAAAAAGCATAGGTAAAGATATGTAAAAGTATCTATAAATGTTTACAGTGTAAACGAAGAAACTGCAACAAAAAACTAACTTTTTTTTATATTATAATTATTTATATTCGTAGATTTAAATATTTTTTCATTCGTTGGTTTCTGCAATTATTAGATAATTATGTAAAAACACATAGGACTTTAGTCAAATCAGTGTCCATATTTCAAGCACTAAATTCCCACAAGGACTTGAAGATTTAACAGTTACTTCAGATGAATTATTAGACGAAAACTTCGATGAATCTAACGTTCTAGATGATAAAGTATATTGTAAAATACATAACGCAATTACATGTTTTACTGAAAGATTGAAGAGATGTTTCATAAAAATGTAAAGATTTTTAATACAAAAAGACTGAAGAATAACAGCAGATGTGTCTTCAAGTGTTGAAAATGTGATAATTATATTTTGTATTAAATTAATTTTTAAATAAGTCTTTTTTATTGACTTCAAGGAAGTAAGCATAGTAGAAAGGTTTAGTAAGATTCAATACTAGAGTTAAAAAAATATATTTGATTATGTCGGTTCAAACTTAACAATGTGTTTTGAAATAATAATTCCTGTACATGTGTCTAACCATAGTTGTTCCCAATGAACGATCATATTATGCTCCATACTGACAAGCATGGTACAATTTCTTGGATCATCTATTTGAGTTTCTATATCTGGAAATTCAGTGACTGTTTGACAGCCCACTATTCCAATAAATGATAATGTCGGCTTGAATGTTAATAATCTTGAAACTGAAACATGTGTTATACTTTTGTTGTTATTTACATTGATTTGTCTTAAATTAGGGGTACTTTGCAAAATAATATCTACATCTGAGTCACGAAGTTTACAACAAGAAAGGTCTAGACATTCTAATGTAAATGATAATAGTCTAGCATCATTTATGATTTGACGAACGATGTTAAGATCAGTATACTCTTGAACAGAATAGGAAACATTCAAATTAATGAAGAATTTCTGCGTTTGATCTTCCGTATTTATATCCTCAAGAAAATTTCCAGACAAATCGAAATTTACTAAGGCATCACTCAAAACATTGAAACTGAAGCTTTTTATATCACAATATCGTAAGTATAACGTGTTCAGCTCCTTCAAAGGAGTCAGTAAAGAATTTAATTTATCTTTGGATTTAGTACCTAAAGGATTGTTACTCAAACTAACGACTTTTAACCGTTTTGGAAATTGTTTCAGTTTCGTCAGACAAACATGCGTAATATCGCAGTTTTCCAAATGAAGACAAATTAAGCCCATTTGATGAGATAGAGTTGAATCCAAAATAATTCCCATATTGTATAAACTTACACCCGAAAGATTAAGAGTGTGAAGATTTGGTTCATGCTTTAACGTTTTCAAGAGTGGAATAAGTTCTTCCTCTGATGACTCTTTTACATCAAATTGAAATGAAGCTTGTTTTTCACAGTTTTTCAAAGATTTTACAGTTGGTTCTCTTAAATCTGCAATATAAGTAATTGATTATTAAATTAAGTTAAAGTAAAAGAACCAAGTATCATATAATTTGTTGTTGGATATTCCTATTTTAAATGAACAAAAACGAATGATAGATAAAACATGTGATAAGTTATCTTAATAGTTTAATATTAATATAAATTAGAATAATTAAATTAACAAAAAATTAATCAAAAATGAAATTTAAATTATCTGACGTTTTTCAAAATACTAACCTACACCGCATTTCTGACATATAATGGTATATCGTTGTTCTGCCGGTGGTACTGTTAAATTAATAACCTCAGCTGCAAATTGTGTAATTTGACCCTCTTGTGTTACCACACTCAATTTTGTATTATTACTTATAGCATAATTGTCTGCTGAAATAAGAGACAATTGTGGAATACAGCCAGTTTCTCTTTTGAACTGTTCTTGGATATTATCAAAAATATCCTCAACTGTTTTATTAGCATCCCGAGGATAACAGATATTTGCACTATAAATATTGTCTCTTATAAGAATTTTCAGCTCAATATCTTTTGATTGTGGGGCAACATATCGATCAGTAGAAATATTCATATCAAAAATAGTTGGTGAAGATCTTCGACTAGCTTCAGCTTTTTTGATTCCAGATTTTTCAAGTGATAACTGTTTGTATTTACTTCGTTTCTTTTTAACATTACAAATAACAGAAGAACTATGGCTATCACTGTCACTGTCATTATCCACTAATTCTTGAATTACTTGCTCTACATTGTGTTTGGTGACATTTTCAAAGTTTGTATCTTCAAAAGTCGTCTCATTTGAGTATCTTTGTCTTTTTGTTCTCTCGTTATTTTCAATATCATTATCAGATGATTTTCTTTTAAATTCATTTTCTCCTTTTTGTGTCTCTCTTGGACATTCGTGTGTTTCTCTTTTTGAACCTTTTTTATTTATACCTAAATTAAAAAAAACATGTGTAATCATCAGGTATATTCAAGCAACACAGAATAATTAGGTTTGAAAGTTTACTCACCTAAATCATCATCTAACCAGTCCTCTACCAACAATTCTTCCGAATCCAGCAATGGAGCTTTTTCCTCCACTGCTGTGCTCGACTTTGAGCTCGATGTTATAACAGAACTTCTGTGTTTCAAACTTTCGATTGCCTTTTTATATATCTCTGCTCCTGACAATCTTAGCTTGCTATCGTCTTCATCATTTATCTCGATCGTTTTATCTGTGTCATCATCTGCTTCATCTATTAATATATTTGCAAATGTTCTTGGTTTCACCGCTGTCTCCACTTTATCTTTTTTCTTTCTTTGAGATTGTGGATTCACATTCAATTTCTCTTCAATTAATTTCAATACTCTTAAATAATCTTCTTCTTCTTCATCGGAAAGTTGATTTCTCTGACTCATTCGTTTTCGCCAATCTTTAAGACAATCATAAGCTGTTGTTCCATCTTTCAGCATTAAGTTTGGATCTGCACCATATTTCAAAAGTAATCTAATCATATCGAAAATTCCATTTGTAGATGCATCGTGGAGCGGAGTCATGCCTTTCAGATTTGGTCCACCCGGATCATTGACATTAGCACCATGTTTTATCAGCGATTCTGCGATTTCAATGTAGCCAAAATTAGCAGCTTCATGGAGAGGAGCGAACCCCGCATTATCATATACATTAACTGGATGACCTTTAAATAAATAATAATTAAATTAAGTTTTTAATTATGTCATAAATTTTTATGTACTCATATACAATCATGAACTTCAGTTTTACAGGTACCTTCACATATTAACTTTTCCACTTGAGAGATGTTGTTTTTAATGCAAGCAACATGCAATGGTGTTTCACCCTTTTCATTTCTCCGAATGCCTTTAAATGTTCGTCTTTTACTTGCTACTTTTTTATCATTATATTTTGATGTTTCCTCTTCCAAATCTGACAAATCTTCTGAATCTATGTCTGAATTTGAATCCTGACTATCAGATACATTGTCTGAATCATCATAATCCAAGCTATCCGTGTTTCCGAGCATTTCCAGCTGTTGTTGAAGATACGATGCCTCTTTGGATTGTCTAGTAATTTGAAAATATTCCAACTGCTCTTTGTACACTGATTTTTCCAATGAAATTTTTTTAGATTTCTTAGCGTTATCTATTGCTAAATCAAATGTATTGCGGATTTCTGTGTCTGAAACGTGAGCTGCTGTTTGCAGATTCGCTAGGAATAATGCTGATGAGCAAATGTCAGAGTAGGCAGTGTTTAATTCAAGCTCTCGCTTTGCATACGGTATTGCTTCACCAAATCTTCCTACATCTTGTAAAGTTCTAGCAAGACTGACTAGTGCTTCACCTAATCTTGAACTTCCAGTTCTTTCACAGCATTTTAACATATTTTCATAATAAGTTATGGCTGAAGTGTAACTGCGGACTTTAACTGACATATCGCCTAACTTATCATAAATATCAATTTTATCTGAATCTTCGATTTTTAATTTTAAATCATCTTCAAGTTTTATGATGCGTATAGCTGAAAAATGATATTTTCGTATTATTAAAAATGTTATACTTACAGTTAAGTTGAGTGAAATGAAAGTAATTGCTTTGAATATGATTATATTATTATGTAAAACTGCATGTGCAATATGTCATTTAGATATACTTAATTTGTTAATTTCAACTATCTATTTAACTCACCTATTTTTAGTAATCGTTTTATAATCTTTTGTTGATCAGAAGCCACACCCTTCATTTTATATAATATAATTAAAACTTGTCGAGCATCTTTCCACTTTCCTTGCTTTAAGAAGATTTCTGATTTTCCTGTCAAGGCATTTACTTTTAATGACTGAATAGCAGTATTAGCTGCTTTGTCATAATAAGATATACATTTCTCAATGTTTCCTTGCCTTTCATTTACAGATGCCAGTGCTATATAAGTTAAGTTTAATTCTTCTGTGAGTGTAAATTTTAAACAAAGCTCTATGGCTTTTTCTAACCAATGACATGCTTTTTTAAAATCTTGAGATTCATGAACTAATCCAAAATTAAGTAGTAATCTTGCTTGCATGGATGCTAATTCTTTTTTTGGTAGAAGTTTGTCAGTGGATAGTCTAAAAATAAAAATAAAATAATCCATATTAAGTAATTGAACAAATAAATGTACAACAAATACTTTATACCTCAAACTCAAAATAAAAATTTTAATTGAACTTTTATGGACCCTTCAGAATGATTGCGTTTGAGCGTACGCAACGCTGAGCTCCAATGCTATTTAAATGGGAGAACGGCGTGGCGTACGT
>JABFOV010003316.1:0-16760 GCA_022817685.1 Aradophagus sp. ZL-2020 | reverse complement strand
CGTACACATTTTTAAGTAACATTGATATATTTTTCATATAAATAAAACAAAATAGGACATGTATTGTACATGAAAATACTAACAAAATTTGTCATGCTAATCAAACGAATTCTTTTTTCTCGGTGAGTGAAAAAGTCTGTCGCACAACCAGATTGTTTTCAGTGTAATCAAAACTTTTACACTGAAAATATTTTTTTTGACTGACACAATGCAATTTTTGAGTGAAAACTCAAGTATGATGTTAGTCTCAAATGCAATTAGATTAATTGTCCAACAAAAAAAATAGTAGTTACATCTGAAAATTCAGTTGCTTTACTAAAGATTTACTTGTTCCTACTGAAAGTTAATTAAGCTTGTTAGCTGATTCAATATAATTTTTTAATTGATCCAACTTGAATTAATTTTCAACATTGGTCAAAATTTGCTAATATTAATCGAGTTAATTTTTGCGTTTGTTATATATTTCGGTCATGGTTAGATCAATAATTAAAAATCTAGTGAATCTAATCAACCAGTATAGTAACAATAAACTTTTTTCTTAGCGCAAAGATGATCAGTGATTAAAAACTGTAACTATCACTTCCTTTGTTGTTATCTTCAAAGTTTCGGTCGTGTGCACCAAACGATTCAGTAGTTTCTACACGCATAAGCAAAAGTTTCTATAATAACACTAGTAGCACTGCAAACATGGCGTTCAGTCCTGCCAATAAAAGTTCCTAAAACCCTACACTACTCCTAAAAAAGTTATTCTAACACGTTTTCGTGTTACTTTAACGCAATAATTTTCAAAGATATCCTATATTCTCCACACATCTTGGTCAGACAACCTGGGTCTAACTTCTATCAACCTTACATTCCCAAAATACCTATCTCATTTTGAGACATTGTCACTGATTGAGACGCTAAAAGCGTCACGCATCGAGACACTTTTGGCGTCTCAAACCCGAGCAACGTCTCAAAATGAGACACGTGTGCTTGTAATGTAAAACACAATATACCAAACCGACGCGAACCCTTGGCGTCGGAACTAAAGCCAGCGACAAGTAACAACTGTTAACGCGAAACGGCGCCAAATAATTGACAAGCAACTGACGTGGTACACGTCGCATTGGCAGATCCGCCGGCTAGAAACGAAAGCCCCGGGTGCGTCGCTCGCAGCGTTCGATTGGCGACGACTGAGGTCGAACTTAACACGTCATTAAACCGACTCGGTCGCTTGGTCCTCGATTTAATTGAATGCAGCGTGTGTTGACAGGCGGGCATATTGGCAGACGGCCGAGGAATAACGTGAATCGAGACGTCGCGGTCGGACCAACTGAGCAAGGTTGTGTCAGATAGGCTCGCGATATCGAGCCTCGAAGCCTCGGGGTCCCGAAGACCGTGTACCTGTCATTTTCAGCGACCGTGTCATCCCGCTCGCCACGTTGCCTAACTAGCCTGGCTCCACGCCCGAAATAACCGGTGCTGCCTATCCTCCGCTTCTCCGGCAGAAGACGCTGCCACGAGAGATAATGCAAATACATGTTCCGTGAGAAGATGCTGAATGAAACCGAGTAATAATGAGCTCTTGAGAGTAACAGCTATCAGCCTCGTCGATGACGTTCCCTCGCTCTTCCTCCTCCTACCGCTTATCGTCCCGTGTCTCGCTCCCTTTTTTCCTTCTTTCTTCTTTTTTGTGCCTCTCATACAAACTTCTTTCCTTTCGTTTCATCAGATTTGTGAAAAGACAGTTGCGATGTGATGTACTGCTATCTTGACGTCTTGTTCGACAGGTAGTTCTGGGAGATACAGCAGGCTTGTGTCGAAGAAGGATGACGATACGTCTAAGCAACCGAGTCGTGCCTTTCGTTCAACTTGCGGATGACTTTGTAGGCAGTTTTCAATTATTTACGTCGGAATGCGCTGAGGATTTTGTTTTTGTTATTGGTGATCAATATCGAGTTACTTGTTCGAAAACGAAATTCACTAGATTGAAAATATTGAAAACTACTGAGATGTTTATGATACAAGATTGAATGTGGAATAAGAGAAAAATGGAGAAGAAATCATATTTCGTTCGTTTTTGTTTATCTTCAAAAGTAACGAGTTTATGTTATAATCGACACTACTCGGTTTGATGACGCAAACGACTCAGTCTTTTTTTTGTGTACAGAGAATGTTGTAAATTCGACCAAGTTGTGGTTGATACTATGAAATTTTTTGTCATATGAAATTAAATAATTTAATGAAGTATAATATTCGTTTGGAAATTCAGTTGTAATAAACCGTCTTTCTGTTGATTCCACTGAATCTGACTTGTTTACTGCTAGGTGTCTTTCGTATAAAAATCGCTGTAATTAAACCATGATTTACCCAAATACATTCTAGAATTACACAAAATATAAAACAAAATTCTCTGTTTTTCTTTATCTAAGTCGGTGTTCATTAAATCATCAATGTTGCAATTTGTTTTCACATTTTGCGTATTGATTTAAGAAAATAGATAACTATTACTTGATAGTAGATTGTTATTCTATTTGTACGATGCAACTTTTCACTCTTTTGACTTTTGTTTGTAATTTATTCCGAACTCATTCTCCATTTTGATTTAGGTATTTAAGTTTTTTCATTCCACTTTCAGTTTCAAAGAAAATTAATTTATGTTTGTGAAACTTGTTTTCTTGTTTTCAACTGTCTGCCTTCAAATATTGTCAGATAACTTTTTCTTCCAAGAAGCCGGATTAGTATATTTGCATGTCACTGCTTAGGTCTTTGACTCGTGCATTTTTTGTTGACTCCTCTAATGAAAACTCAGGTACATCTGATCTCTTGGGACTTTGAGGTCGCCCTGTATGTAAATACCGATATGATTCTACAATTTATTCAGTGTACGTAATGTTCTATCTCCCGGGAGATTTTCCTTCTTCAAAATCAATTCAATTTTATGAAACGTGCAACGTGAGTTTTTTGAAAAATTTAAATGATGAGATAAAATTAATAGTTTTCCAGTTTGGTAAATACAATTTTTCTATCTTAAACTTGTATCATTGGTTACAAAAATTTAAACATGATTATTTGAACTTTCGGTCAAATACAAGTGTAGCCTTTATAAATTTAAGTCAGAGAAATGTTAAAAAATCAGGTCAATTTATTCATAAAAAATTTTAGCCACCCTGTAAAAATCAATGATGCAAAAATAGCATGTATCAAGTTCCGACAAATATAATAAAAGTAAATGTTTCTTTGTTTATGCTTAGTATTAACTGTTTCGCGTTTTTTATTTAAAATAAAAACTACTACAGTTTAGTTATATTCAACTTATCGTTAAATTTTTCTGTCATTTTTCGCTAAAACATATAAAAAAACAAACTTTTAATTAGTCAAAATTTTTTATACATCTGAATTAGATGATAAAAAAACATTGAAAACTTCATCTACTTGAAGAAAAAAAACTTTAACGTTTCGTTGACATTTTATTAAACCATTATTGTTGGCAACTGATATTCGCAAAAAAAAGCGAAAAACCAATTTCGTTTTCGAAATTTTTTTCAAAGTTCAAACATGCTGCTGGAAAAGAGAGAGAGAAAGAGAAAACAGTGGTAATTGAACACACATGATTTCGGAAACTGTTGAGAAATTATGTTAATTCGTAATGGCGAGTGAGTCGTGGGGGCCGCGAACTTTGAGAATGGGGCCTCCTCAGGGACAGATACGTCAGTCGTGTAGCGCCGGTGTCGAATGAACGTCTGTCTGTCGGCGATGCGGCCGCACTAGTGGACCTCTCGGTAGTGGAGTCTGTTGTCAACGGTGATATTGCTCGTGCTGTTTTCTCTTCCAGCTCTATAATTCGACCCCTCTTGTCCTCCCCCCGTTGCCCCCAACCAAAGCCCGCTCGGTAGAGTCGCATAGGCAACGAGAAAGAGTGCTGCCGGCCGATCCATCAAAAGTGCATGTCAGTAGCCATTAGCACGCTCCCATCGGCGGCACCACCCTTCGCTTCTACCCCACGACTTGTTTCGTTTGGCAGAGTACGTTGTTGGTACAGCATCGCTGGCTTCCACAGACCCAAGACGAACTTTCGAAATCGTCGAATTCACTACTCCTCCCTTGCCTGATCTTACTCCAGCTCGCATTCTCTCGTCGCACATGACCCGATGTCAATCCGGAATATGAATTTTTCATCAACGTATTCATCCTTCAATGGACGAGACATTTTTTTCGGATAGATTGATCTCGTACCTGGTTTCGTACAATGAAACAATGTATTACACAAATGACGACTTTATAACACAAGTTGAAAGATGTTTCTTTGTTAGTCGAAAGCTGCTAGCAAAAAGGGTAAATTTTGTTTGCACTATAATGTTATGTACCTTGTAAAGTGTGGTTTTATTTGTACAATGTCATAGCGATTCGGCACTTTACTCCTAGTTTTGCTCAGAGTCTATACCAAATTGGTATATAGACTTTGAGCAAAATAGGTGTAACAACGAAGTAAATACTGAAGTACTAAAAGAATTCAATTTAAATTCAAAAAGATTGGATTTGTTTTTAATTGTATTATTTGGTAAAAGAGTATCAAATATTATTCCCGTAGTTACTATATAAAGTTTCCATTTCGTACCATAATATCTTGATTCCATCTTTTTATTTGCTTTATTATTATTATTTTTTTCAATTATTTATTCATCATACGCAAGTATCATTCTAATGTCTTGATTAAGCGAAGCATAATAAACCCCCGTTCATATCTGAGAGCTACGTTTTATTGAACTCGCAGTTGAACGGACGTTCATTTTTATACAGTTATCAAATTCATAACTGCACGAGTAAAACGTAGCCGGCTTCTTCGTAAGGACGACACCGAGTCGAGCGAGAGAGTAGTGTCAGAAACGGCAGCAGAAGCACATATCAGCGAGCGTGGTGGCCAGCGGCCATCGATCATCGAGATTGTCAGCCCTCTTTTTAACCAGAAACAACTAGCTATGACATTCCTTTTGCTGCAACTGTTTCATTCTGCCTTGGCCGCTTTGTACACCCCACGCTCCAAATGGCTGCTCTTTATTTCCGTCTCGCGGGCAACTTCTCGGCGATGAAAAATAAAATCCATTGCTCTTGCAAGTGAAAATCCACTGACAAGGGTTTACTCGGAAATGAGATTACTTTTGCCTTATGAGTAGAAAAAGTAGGTAATTATGTTTTAATATTTGCTTTGCGCGTCAAGAAAAAGTGTTATTAAAAAGATGTCTACTATATGAGATAGTAGGATGACATGTAGACATACTGTGAGTATTTAGAAAAATTTAAGTATTTATTTTGCAAAACGCAATTGAATAATATTGAAACAATCATTTGAAATAGAGTGTCTCATTTTAAGACATTTTTTATGTTGGAGACACCAAAAATGTCTCAATTCGTCATAAGATATTGATGTCTCAATCGACAAAAATTTCTCAAAACGAGAAATTAGTTTTAAGAGTTTTAGTTTGAAGTGACTGAATAACTTACAAATCGTTGTAAGTTGAGTATTTTACTTTTTTACATTATCTAGATGTTCTTTCATATTCTATTTATTACAATATGGCTGCGAAGTAGGTTAAAATGGCTTTCTCATAAAAAATTTCTTTCAAAATTTAAATTTTGAGTAATAGGATTTGCTCAAAATTAGAAATTTAATTGGTTAGACTTTGAAGGTCACCTATGATTATACAATTTAAATGCATTATATTTGTATCCAAATTGTTAAATCTTAGTAGAAGATTTAGAAACAAACAGACGAATGCAAAACTTTAAAATATATTAATTCTTGACTAAGCATCGTCGAAAATTACTTTTGCGATCAAATTAAGAAATTTTGATACAAAGTTTACAGTTTCTCGTGAATAACTGCGAATTTTTCATTTTGAATTCCATTATTTTTGTTTGACACACAGTTTATTACAACACGATTACTGTTTCAATCGAAAATAATTTGAGCAACATCGTAATACATTGGTCTCCAGATTTTCATTTTTCTTTTCTGGTCCTTATGTATAAGAACCATACAAATATCTATTTTAACAATCTATTGCTCGCAGTGTCATTGAATAGGCATCGATGTAGATGTCATACTAGAGTTTTCGCTTTTTCGACAATTTCATTTTTATCGCCAAACGTCTCCGTGCGATCGTTGGGAATTGAAGTCACATGATGGTCGTGAACAGACGTTACAACGAACGACGGAGGATTTAGGCTTATAAGGGTTGTTGACAAGAAACGCCAGTTGCGAGACTTTCGGGGAGGTAACTGGCGCTGGAACCACGTATACAATTCTATTTGTTGGATGATTGTACTGCTGCGAAATCAAGTCTGACGAAGATCGATCGGACAGCGTTTCAGGCGTCAACACGAGATCGCACCCTGCTAAGTTCGAAGCCAACCTTCACGTTTCGTACGCAGATGCTGCCAATCTCGCTTGAAATTTCTATTAAGAAATTCCATGAGATAGAAATGTCTTCACGCCGACGCGATTTTTGTGAAAAGTCAAACTAAAGGCTTTTTTTCAATAAAGCGATCGAGATGCTTTTTTGTTACGGTTATCGGTGGATGGAAATTCAAGTTGGAGCGTGAAAATGGGAAGATATTTTTTGTTATTGATCTTCGCATGAAAATTACAATACTTGGGCGAATTCATTTTGCTGTGTATTGATTTCTTCGTCCTGTTTAAGGGGTGATATTCAGGAAAATAGTTTTTGAACCAAAAATAGCAAATGCTCTTCACAAGAAGTAACGTCAGTTTGTTTGTTTTATACGTTTAAGTCACATTTAGGTTGATTCTATTTGGAGTTAAAATTTTTTATTTGAGTGTGAAAAAAATATGCTGGTGTTGAAATCATAATAAGATTCGTATGGATTTTTTCTTCACGTGTTGAAATGATTGATTACAAAGTTTGCATTATAATACTTAATCCAACAATCTAAAAATAATAGTTTATGAACAAAAGCATCTTCATCCTAAGTTGAAGCATAACATGCCTAAATTATTCGATATTTTAACAGTAAGAAATAAAACTCACCAATTTCTTGTTTTGCAGTTCTTCGTTGACTTTCTTTTGTAAACATTAAAGTTGCTTTTTATCTTGATTATTACTTTCCAATGTTTTGAACGAACCATCCTAAAATTCACGGATCAAAAAATCTGTTATATTATATTCAGTCGACCGATTACCGTCGGGGTGGTCGGATAGCAAAAATATTGAATTGTGCTTTTCTGTTATGTTTTCAAGAGTGTGTATAGTAAAATTGTTTTCAACTGTGCTATTTTTCAATAGTTCACTATACACCCTTATTTTAAATAATTAATTTTTTTTAATAAGCGTATTGAGCACCACTTTCATGACTTATAAAATAATTATTCATTCTCGTGATATAAATTTGTTCACCCTTTGTGATTACAAAGAAGTTATCCCTAGAAAAATGTCAAAAAATTAAAATTTTTTAAATTTTTTACAATTTATTAAAGTCGATCGAATACTCTTTTCTATACTTCAAGAACTATAAAGACAAAGTTTCAGACTCGTAGGTCTAGTAGGGATTGAAGTATGGAAAATAGATATTTTCGACACGTACTCATCTGGGTCCAAAATAGACCTATCTTGGGTCATAAAAAGTGGCGGAATTTTCAAAGTGTATTTTCAACAGTACTTTTTCCTAATTGTTTCGTGATATCAAAGCAGGCATTATAATCACGAAATCTTTTTCGTAATATTGATTTTTTTCACGTCTTCAAATATCAAAGGGTAAACAATCCTCTTTACCTTGTTAGAAATCAAGTGCAGTTTTGGTACGAACAAATTCACCTTTTTTTTCGATTCTTTTGAAATTTAAATTCAAATTTATATTGTTTTAAATTACCTTCAGTTAGATATACTGTGAGGGTTGCTTTTCTCAACACATTCTTTTTTTCTGGTTGATGGTATACAGGGTATATCAAGCCAAGATATAGCAATACAGACTTTGTTCCAGGTTACCACAACAATATCACCTACTAATTATTAAGTCGAGATAAGTCAGATGATAAATATAACTGTTTCGCATATGTTGGTCGTACAGAAAGTTCATTTCGTCAGAGTCGATAACTGAGAAATCTGTTTCAATAACTGTCGATATTTATCTTCAAAAGGAAACTTCAATACCATCAAACGATAATATGGTACTATACATCGATAACAATATACCTGCATTTGGTTATGCAAAAACATGTTCGTTCTTCATATAATTTCATTTTACTTTACATACGAAATCTTTAATGTTTAACTTTATATATTTATATATCCTAACAAATTTTATTTTATAATCATTTCTCACAACTACTAAGCTGGATTTCTTCTTTACCACCGCGACAACACATGTGCGGACTTTTTACTAATTACGTTTGTTTCATCGCGAGCACAGATGGCGTTCCAATAAAGTGTTTTTTTTTTCTTTCTTTCATAAAGCGGGCTTGAACAGCTGTCGCTTCTCGAGTTTGCATGGGTGGTGTCTACTGTCAGACGCTCCGCCTATAAATCAACGGTACTCATAGGGGAGACAGGCTAACGCCATGTTAACACACATCAACAAACCTTGCCTAGCTTATTTGATAAACCGTAACGCAACGTGCGCTACAATTCAACTAAGCGCATTTAAATGCCGCCAAATATTATAAATATATTTACCGTTGATTGTTTTTATCATTTCGAATTGCCAGTTGAATTAATGTTTTCAAAATGCCGCAACCTGATCGCTTTGTTTCGGTATTAAAGCGAAATGAACTGTTTGTATACGTGCTTTCGACGTTAACTTTATCTTATATAGCAGCTTGCATCGCGTTGTAAATTATGCCTTTTATGGGAATAACGATTGTATAAATACGTATCCAGAAAGTGTAGGTAGTTGGGTGTTCCCTACGAAGGGTAACCCAAAGGCAATTTCAATTCTCCCCATATCCTACGTGTTGAGAGATAAGTTATCAATTTCATCTACAAATAGAACTATGCAATTCAATAATAACTTTTCAAATTCTCGATGATCGTAAAGACATTATTTCAGGAGTCATTTGTTCTGGTTATATTATTGTTTTATTTGTGAATAGAACGTTTTATGCGTCGTTTAGTACAAACTTGGATTTGATTTTGATTTAATTAAATTTACTTTGTCATCTTGTTGCGTTGATTGAATGTTGCATTGTTTGTGTCTTTACGAATGACTTGCAGCAAAGATTATCAAAGCCTTTATTATATGTTGTTCTTAGGTAACAGAATAAACTTCCTTATTATAATCAAGAGGAACATTAATCTTGCTTGGATCTTCCATTCAATTTTCACGTAACAGTCAAAGAATTGAGTTATTGATTAGATTCAGAACCAATCTCGAGCTTTTTTTATCGTCTTATTTAACTCCGAATATGACGTCTTTTCATATCTAAATTAGTACTTGCATCTTCGATTGCCATAACGCTTATACAACAGGTTATGCAAGTAAAATCACGTAACCAGAAGTTGAGAATTTTAGACTTTTTTAAATAATAATAATAATAATATTAATAATAATCATAATAATAAAAACAATAAAAATCATTCAATAATAAATTTAGATGTTTGGGTTCGGGTGACAAACTGTTTGACAGGTGAAGCTAAATATGTGTGAATAAGATTGCTCATTGAGGGACAGCTCTTTATCAAATCATAAAAAATTTATGTAAATTATTTATTTTGTTAACGGTTTAATATGTTTATTGATATCGTGAATTTTCAATAAAAAAATATAGTCGAACAAATTGATTTAAAAAGTTTGAATACAATTTCAGATCTTTTAAAAAACTCGGTAATTGGTTGACCTGAAGAATGAATCCAGTCATTAACAATCTTTTTTAAAAGCATTTTTATTATTGTCATTTCATTAAAATTGTTAATTTCTAGGTCAATTATTATAGTTTTAAAAAAGATAAAATTTGTATTTTCTAAACTAGATCTTAGCTTTTATCTTTCAAAGACTGTTGACATTGGGAATAAAAATTGTGTTATTGTTTTAATTAATTTTATTTTTTATCGCTTCATAAATTGGTGCAAGTCAAAAGTTTCAATGAAAAAATTAATTGTTATAGTAAGTTATATTTAACGATATTGGTGGTATTTTCTATTGTTCGGTTAAGTCAGGTGACCGAATCGGTAGTAGAAACGTCAACGTGACTAGGTCGGCAGACGATGGATGTGTCACTTGTGTTATTTTTAGACAATAGATATTTTCTGTTATTAATTTATTTGTGAGTAAACCTGCTATTCTGTACGTTTGATTTTCAATTTTTCACAAGTTTATAGATATTTTGGACAATTGTTTGATTTTCATCAATCATTACACAGTTGTTTGGAAATTTCTTTTGTGTTTATGAAAATGGATTCATAAAAATGTTTGAGATGCTTCTCAAAGTTTGTAATCAAATTTCGGTTGTTATATTTTACATTACGTAACTTCAATTATTTTATTTAAATAATCACATTCAAATTTTGATGTTTCGAAGATAAAAATTGTCTCAATTATGAGACACTTAGATTTGTAGTGTTCCATCATTTTGTTTAATATTGTTAAAATTTTGTTGAGACGTTATTTCAGAATTTATTTTCTTTTATGTAATTTGCGAAAAAGTACAAACAATGTGTTCATTGAAATTTCATTTTTAAAGGTTTTAAATTGAATTTAATTTCGAAGAGGATTACGACGCCCCAGACGAAGACTAGGCTATCTCAAATTTTGGTCGAAGACTATGCCATCTTAAAATTTTGCATGTATTTTTAAACAGGAAACTTTGAGATGGCATAGTCTTCGACCAAAATTTGAGATAGCCTAGTCTTCGTCTAGGATGTCGATTAGTTAAATTTTGGATTCCGAATTTTAATCCAAATTTAGAAATTAATATAGAAATATTTTTTTTTTATAATCTTTGATTATATGATTTTAGCGTGAATTTTAGAATTGAGACTCCGTCGTTCAGTTTGTCCTACTAATTAACAATTTGGCCATAAATTGGCCTAGTTACGTACAACTTGATTTCAGAAATCCATTGGCTCAATCGTTTTTCTTCTTTCTCATCATAGAACCACTCTTTCCTGAATTGTTCAGAATCTAAAGCAAAGTTGACGACAGTGAAGTGAAACTAAACTTCGCCTCCGCGAAGTCATAATTTTCCCTGGCACAATCTTGCTACAATATAATAAACTTTATCACTATGATGGATGCCCCAATATTTCTCCCCCGTGTGGATAACATGGAAATGCGTGTGATTCGTCTTGAGTCGTCGTGTAAAGACATTGTGAGCTCGGTGCATCTCGTGGAAGTCGATACCATCACGTGGTTAATAGTCGAATTTTGCCGTGCCAAGG
Organism: Aradophagus sp. ZL-2020; assembly: GCA_022817685.1. Classification (NCBI taxonomy): domain Eukaryota; kingdom Metazoa; phylum Arthropoda; class Insecta; order Hymenoptera; family Scelionidae; genus Aradophagus; species Aradophagus sp. ZL-2020. The sequence continues at coordinate 5,388 of JABFOV010003316.1, read as the reverse complement.
AGCAACTAATCATCCGAGCGGTTACAAGTAAAAGGACAAGCATACTTTTCGCGTTGCGTGTAGTTGAGAGAGAGTAAAAAAAAAAAAAAAAAAAAAAAAAAGAAGAAAAAAAACTCGCGCTTGTCGCTCTAGTTGCAAGATCGTATCACCCCCGGGCATCCTGTGTGTAACCGTACCGAGGCGCCCTCGCGCCACTTGGAAGATTTATGGCGCGTGTCCAATCGGGGGATAACCCTTGACTTCTTAGTCAGCTTACGAAACGTTCTGTGCCAAAAATTTGACTACCTCACATTTGTATTGCACTTGCGTGCTTTTCTTTCTCTTCACTTTGTACGTCTTTGTCTTTTTTCGAGCGAGAATCATTACATGCTTGTAATTGTAATTAAATTTGGTTCTCTGCAGTACCGGGTTTCGAGTGATTTATATTTTGTATAGATTTCAGTTGGAGAGAGAAAAAATATCACGATTACTACACTAATAGCAGTTGTATTAACTAGATATTTATTTTTTGTAATTAAAACTCTGGTTACTGTGAGTAAAAAATATTGACGAAAATTAACACTTTTTAGTTGTCGGTACCAAAAAAATTTGGGCGTAGTTGCATTTTTAATTTTGTTGCATTCATTTTCTTTTCACGTTTCACATACGCAAATATACATGTTTAAAAAAAATTCTTCAAATCTTTATTTTTTATTCTCTGAAAACAATGTATCGCAATGATTGCATTATTTCCTATCATGAAGAAAATTGTTCTATTGGAAAAATAATTGATGTAATAGTAAACAAATTAATTGAATGGCATGCACCCAGATATAATTTTGCAGTACCCTTATAAAAAAATCATTTTGATTTAGAAAACTTGAATAAAAATCCAGTTAGAATTTTAGGTAGGAATCTAAACTATTCTGTAATTTATATAGGTTTTCATGTTGCTGTAAATCCAGTTAAATTGCAACTATATGAAAATCTAACTATTTCTAAATGGTTTTGCATTCTATTTACAATCTCACTTGTTCTATTTAAACACGCCAGTGTTGCTTTTAGGCAATTTATGGTGACTCTGTCTACAAATCTTATTTAGGTCTAAAAAGCTTCTGTTGGCCGTGTTTAATAAAAACAATCCGAAAATGATTTAATTCATAAATTTCTATATAAATACCTGTTTTAAATTTTTAAAGAATGCAGGGTTTTAGAAACATGAAACATACATATACATGTATATTCCATTGTCGTATATAATAAATAAAATCTTCTATAAGGCACTCATAAGAATTCGTATAACACTGAATATTTCAAAAATTAAAAAACAGAAAACAGTCATTTAACGTAAACACAAATTTTACAGATTGTTTTTCTTATTATCATACGTGAGATCATCAGCATAGAACGTGCTCAATTCGAACGTGCTCGGCAATCGTTGGATGAGGAAACGTTTGTTCATTTTTTGCCCGATCGTCGCAGATGCTATATTATTATTAATTCCTATGTTCATGACATTAACTAATTCCCATTTCGCTCGGCTTAATCGCTTAATCTTCGGTTTTCTCGTACGAAGCATCGTTCATTCTTTGCAGTTGCAATCAGTCTACCAGCGATTCAATGTATTTTTATTCGGAATGTAAATTATATGCAATTTTTAACTGACTAGAGAAAGATTAGCCGATGATTGTTATTGGTTCATATGGCGCGGGTAGCCTTGTTAAGAGTTAGGTCAAGGATGCGCTTTATTTATTGCTTATTTTTCGAAGCCGATTTCAATGGAAGTGGTATTGACAAATGGCGATTTGTTAGGCGTAAGAGAATAATTCATTTAGCCTGGGTGGAGATTTATTTTCACTCTATATTTTTTTTGCATCTGATCACTTCTGAAGAACGTTAGCGCGTTCTACTTGGGAAGACCTTTAACACCATGCATTATAAACTGATATAACTAAGCAGTGATTGTAATTTAAAAAATAATAAGTAAAGATTCACATGCTGATAGCTACGAAGAAAAAATTCCCCATTCTCAAATTGGTAGTGAAAAACGGTTGATTAGCAAGATGTTTTATTGCCCAGTTATCTTCAAAATGATATATATTTAAATCAAATATACACTGAGAAAACCATATTGTAATCTCTACTTTATATATTGCAAAGTGGACAATTTCATATAGTAAGCTGTTTGCGATATTATATTGCAACTAAGTTCAGTCAATGACATTGCTAGATAGTTTTATTTCGACCATAACTGTGCTGAAAAATTTACAGTCCACATTGTACGATATCGTTTTCTCGGTGTAGAAAATATCCCTAGCATTTCAACCGAACTCTGAAAGTAATTTTAAATTAACTATAGAACATTCTTCTTCTTTTAGAATAGAATTCCAAATAATACTTTTAACAGGGTTTTCCAAGGTTGAATGCAAAATATTTTCGACAACTTCTGCGAATTCCTGTACATTGGATTTGATTACAATCAAGTGATCGACTTGTGATGGTTTTTCTCTTGGAAATTATTTCGCGCCAACTTGTTTTCGCGTGGAAAGACGGTTGATTTTGTTTCGCGAGCACTGCGAAGCAGGCGATACGAAACTTAACTCCGCACGCACGGGAGGCCATGTCTTTCGTCCATTTATCATAAGAACCATGACAATCTAAGCTCAAAAGTGACCGCCGTTCGCTCACGGCCTTCTCTCGCTTAGTCATCAGCCCTCGCAGCCTTTACCTGTTCAATGCCGCTCCAACCTCCATCCTCTGTCTACGTTTCTTAACGTTTAAGCATTAACATTTCTCGCGTCGTGCTCGCACGAAAGCCAAGAGGTCGGCTTCTATCTCGGTTACAATTTTTCTTTCGTTATTCACGCGTCACCGCTTGACTTTTGTCAAATTATTGAAAACCCGTTGCAGCGGAGTGCCTTTGAGGAGTGAATAACTTCCATGATCTGTTTCAGTAAAACTGTTTATAATGGAAATTTACGTTTTACATTTGGGGCTCCGTTGGGTAGGGAAAGGCAAATAAGTGAAAATTACACTGTAAAAAGGAATGTAAAATTACACTAGATATCATGTAAAATTACAGTAAAAGTGTAAAAGCTAACCAACGAAACTGCTGCTTTTCAGATGGAAGCAATTTCATTGGTTAGCTTTTACACTTTTACTGTAAATTTACATGATATCTAGTGTAATTTTACATTCTTTTTTTACAGTGTAAGAAGGTAGAAGAAGGCAATGAATTTACTTTCTCACATGGAGAGCAACACATGGAGTTAGATGGCGAAGTTTTAAAATTGGCGCCGAAATCATATTTTTGTAGATTGTGTAAGAGTACTTCGTTGCGTGATTAAGGAGGAAATATGAGTTTTGAGTTGGTAGTCTGAAGAGCTACCAACATAAAAGTTATTATTCCCGAGTTGAGCACGATATTTTTTTTTTACAGAGAAAATAAAATATGGTTGGTACTACAAGCCGAAGGCGAGTGATACCAACATATTTCGAGGTAGGAAAAAATGGTTTCTAAAAATGTGTAGAGAAGTTGAATATATCAGTAATCAAAGTGTATATCTAGATAATGTGAATATTGAGGTGGTAAATACTGCAGCTGACTTTCAATTTATTTTTTGAGAAACCACTACAAAATATAAAATTTAATATAAGAGATACAAATTGTTGATTTTTCCAATACATTAACAGCTTTTTGTATTGATTTAAATGTCAAGGGACGATTAATGTTGTAACGTCAATTTTCAATTTGCACTAATTTTTTAGATTTTTTGTTATGAAGAGCTAAATAGAACAGGTGTCAAACTACTATTGCAAGCAATTTAATAACACATTTGTTAATGCTCAAAATTCTGATATTCCACTAATTAGGATGCGTTATGAATCGTAAAGGAATCAATATCCCCGAAGATATCCGACACTGGTTTTGGGCATGAAATATTTAATCGAATTGCCGAAGGAGTACAGCAGCAGTAATCTCATCTGTTTAGTAACGTGATTTTCGAAATGCGGAGTTTGAGTTTCTGGGTTATCGGGCGGACAGAGAAGTGGCGTGAATGAGTTGTCCCTCGACGACCGTAAGATTTATGGTCGCCTTGGTCGATTGGGGAGGCCCAGACGGAGCCGCGCGACTTGGGGATGGCTAACCCTTGACTCTTCCTCGACTTTCCAAATCTACCCTTTCCGCTGGCCAGACAAGACCACCGCATTCACGCTACGTATTAACGAGAAGAATCGTGATACGTCTGCGGTCAATGAATTGATATTGGCACATTCCGCTTCGTTTCTTCTCTTTGTTTCAGATAAATTATTTCATGGGAAAAGGGTGTAGGTTTCTGGGCGAGGCGAATAGAAGGAAAAAATAATGAAAACATTCGAAAAGTCATACGTAGAAAGAAATGGGATATGAAAGGTTGTAGCTTTTATTATGTGTTGAATGTGTTTTATTTTGTGTTAAATGTTCAAGAGGAAAGCAAGCTGGAAAAATTGTGTGGGTCTTCATGTTCGGGGTATTTCGAAGATTTCCATAGAAAATGACAATAATTAAAGTTGAGCTTAAAAAAGCAGGGAACATTTTTATATAACATACAATAATATGACTTTATGTTACGATAATTATATGTTATGAAACTGAAAAACAAAATTTTTTCCACTCTGAAAATTTCAGTAATTTGTACATTGGAAAAGTGCAGGAACATTAAATAAATAAATTCATTTTTTCAAAGTGATATTTTTGTTTATTACTTAATTTGTTTGTCTCGAATTAATGTAAATGAATTTTACTTTTCAATGCACTGAAATTGAATTAATCTCAAATCGTTTGGAGTTTCAGTCTCTTGTCTTGTCTTAAAGGTAAATATATTTCTAACTGTTGGAATTTGCAAAATCGGATTAAAGAAGCGAAAAATAACGTTAATTGGGACACCGATATCAAAGACCCACGCACTCGACAATCAATATCAAATGAATAGTCGTAAAAGGCAAAGCGCGCCGACGATTTCGCACGACTTCATTGCATAGAAGCTTTTTATTATCCGCGCGAGCGACACGGGGGAAAAAGTAGGGAAAAAACGGAACGGCGCACACAAGCGCAATTAATTAATAAAATTGAAATTAATAAAACGACCGCGATGATAAATTGAAATCGCTTCTTAATTGATACGGCTAATCGTGCGATGGTCGGTAAAAAAGGCTAATACCGACGAAATGAGTCGATATGGGGTGGTTCGTGACCGCTTTACGCGAGGGTGCCTCGCTGGCACAGATGCAGCGACAGCAACAGTTCGGCCGAGCAAGATTAGGACGGCGTATGTGAATTCGGTACCGTGGCGTCGTATGGGCCTGACTCACACGCACCCAATGCAGTCATCCATCATTGTCACGGTCTCTTCCCTGACACAGGCGCCC
>JABFOV010003315.1:0-12829 GCA_022817685.1 Aradophagus sp. ZL-2020 | reverse complement strand
AATACGTCCGTTGATAAACATTATTGAATTTATGGCATTGATTAGCGCGCGGAAAGGAACTACCAATTTTGCGATATCGTTTTTAAATCAGTCGAAACGTGTTTTTAATCGAGCGCCTTTTTTTTTTTGTAGAAAACGCAATTTGCAAAGCGTTACTTTCGAAACATCGTATCGATTCGCTCGGAACAAAAAGATTTGTGTATCATATCGTGTAAGCAATGATAATTAAGCACTCGCCGAGGCACTATATTGTAGCGGTTTATCTTACTCTTGAAACAAGTCCGATCAAGACTTTGAATATTAATATGAGGGCAGTCGTGTTCGAGCGAAGGCACCGCTCACGACGACTCTCGCAATAATAGTCGGTCTTCGTTATTTGGCCGAACCGCTCACGTAATCAGAGCGCAGCTTTCGTATCTTGATACAATTTTTTATCATTAACCGTGCGGCACCGTTGTCCAATCGTTCATCACGATTTAATCAATATCATTTAACGACGATATCAATCATCGAGACAAGAACGCACGAGGTTTTCGTGAAAAAAAGCGCCATCCCCGTCGCGTATGCTTATACAAACGTCTTTGCGAGTTAAAAAAAAACCTTCACCGAGTCCAATTTGTCCATGCGCATGGAATTTTTCGATCGGTGATCTACTGCGCAACGGTTTGAGAGTCACGTGACCGACTGTTTGGCGCGGACCAATCGACTGCCTTGTTGCGCCGTTGCTTTGTCGTTGGTTCGGGAAGCGCGGGAAAAAGTTGCGCGCGAAAAAAAGTGGCCTCGTCGACGAGATTCCTTCGGCCCGAAGTTAATTAGACGCGTGCTGATTCGCATCGGGATTTATGGCACTCTCGGCGACGCTCGCAAAACTAAGATTGACATTTCATATATCAAGCGTTTTATCGCGGCCGTGTTGCGTTTCAGCGAGGTCGCACCGACGCGAATTATACGAGCGAAATTCGCGCGCGCACAATGTTTCCGAATTATTCATAATATAAGATCAAATGGAGCGGCTGCAATAATTCATTCCAGGCTATGCGCGCGGAGGACTTTCTTTTCGAAACAAGTTTCGGGACGAGCTGATCATAAATATTATCGTTTATATCAACCGAGTCATATAATATGGTAATTTATGCTTTTTATTGCACCGAATGTATGACGAATAGGACGAGGCCCGGGCTTAATCTTATTTGTTGAAAAATACACGTACGCCGGATAGCGCGGCTGGGCTTTTTATGCGCCCGTGTCGTATCTGACACGATTCGCAGTAATTATGGAAGGAATTTTTAATGATCCCGCAGGATCGTAATTATGAGAAGAAATGTGGATTTTGGACGGCGACGAGCCTCCTCAAGGTTGGCCGAATAAAAAGAACGTTTGACGTGATGCGTCCGATGTTTTGTTAATTCTCATCGGGACGTGTCTTTTAATCTTGTTTCGTTTTCTTTGTTTTTTCTGCCAAGGGGTTAAACGACGGACATAAAACTGTTAAACATCAACAGAATGCATTCGAAATAATGATTTCGGTAAAAATGAGACACGGAATATGTATGGACTGCACGAATATGAAGAAATGTAATTGTCATTTACATCAAAATGAAATGAACAAAGTAGTGTGTACAGTAAAAAAAAAAAAAAAAAAAAAAAAATTCTCAGTAGAAATTAATACTGTTAAAATTTATTGCCAAATTAACAGTTACAGTGAATTTACTATATTATTTTTTTCAAGTATCAATATGCAATTTTTTTAGATTAAAATTTGCATAAACATATGTATATATATGTATAAATAACTGTTGAAAATGAAACATCGTCTTGAAGATTTTTGCACGGATTATAATCGTTAATGAAAAGAAAACCGTCTCGAAGTGAACGTGCACAAGAAAATAAAACTATCTCGCGTTCGATTCACATACGATAGACGAAATTAAAAGGGAAACCTGAAAATAATTTCAAAGCGATCGCAATAAACTAACATTCCTGTTTATCTTAATTTGCTCGAACGAGCTGCCACATGCTCGAGCGGGCCAATTATCGCGGCGCAAAATTTTTTACCAAGCGCCGTCCCACGCCAGTTAATCAGATTTAATTAACAACGTCAGCCCGGCGACGGACATGAAATTGAACTTCAACTTTTGTCTCTGGCCCGCGCAAATATCTCGAAGCCATCCGCCGCTTATCGCCCCGAGTGCGCATTACTTTCCGAATGGTAATTGCCACATTGGCTGCAAAATATTGTTTTCGATAATTGCGACCGCTCGCCCTGCCCCCTCCCCCCAGACGCTCCCCTTGAACGTCGATTTGTCAATATCACTTCACTTATCGGGCGTTCGCAAAGTCGCGGCAAAACGACTGTAATTATTACGCGCGTCGTTCCGCATTATCCGATCTGCTTAATGCAGCCGATCGAGTGAGCCCCTTCCGCTCCCTCCCCCAACCTTCTTCTAGTGGAACCCCGGTTTGCTAAGTTTCCGCGACGTCACTCCTTCTTTTTTTTTTTTTTTCTTTTTTTTTGTTTTTGTCCGGCGCCTTTTGCGACGCGAGGGCACGCACGCGTCACATTGCATTACGCCGCGATACCGGCTAATTGAGCTCGAAGATAAAAATGACGGCTAATAACCGTGGCCGGAAGTCCCCGAGGAATGGCTAATCACACGTTTGAACCGCCACGTCTGCCGGCGTGTTTTCGGTGACTGCGCTTTCTTTGCCGTCTTTCTCCCGTACCTTTCCCGCTTTTTGCCGATGTTATTTGACACGCCAATTTGTACCAATTTTAAGTTCCATTTGGACGCGGCGACTTTTTCCCCCGTCGCTTTTTTGTTCGCTCTCCCAAGCCCGTTTTATTTGTTATCGCGTTCTTTCCGATTCGCAACCAACAAGTCAAGGATTGGGATAAAAGGGACGCGCGAGTTTAAAGTGGAATTGCAATTTTTCGGATGCAAATGTTGCGGCGGATTCTTTCCGCGAGCCAACTCCTTTCAAGTAGTGAGTCGAAACAAACAGCGTTGCTTTTGTTCGATATAATCACTGTTATTTTCGGCGCGTTTCCGTATTTGCATCTGAAATCAAGGAATCTACACCATCGACTTCATTATTAGTACTAGTTGAGATGTTTAACGGGCACGAATATGGTGAAAAGCGGAAATGGCACGAGAAATCCAAAGTCTGCACAAATGTAAAACACTGCTTTTATGAATGGAAATATTTGCTACGTTAAAAGAAATTTTTTTGAATACGTTTCAAAATTGAAAATTCAGAGTTCCATATTTCGATCGCTTTAGTTTCAGTGTTTACAGGTACGAAGTATCCAGTGTGAGTTGTAAAGAATTTCGTTCGCAAGCTTTCTTAAATACGCTGAATAATGTTCCGATTATTTTGCATTTTTCTTTTCCCATACTTTTGTATTTGGAGAAAATGGTAATTTTGTTCGGCTCCTCGAAGCGTAAAAATCAAATTCGCCACGCCGCGACGCGCCATAATCTTGAACCTGCGCAACCATAAATAAAACGGGGTGATCGTCGCGGCAATAAACCACCGTTCAAATATTTACAGTATTTCTCGATAAGAGCTGAGAGGGAAGTTGAGTGGTTGCGAATCAAAGGAACAAGGACCGACGCTGCCGCCGCTCGCTTGGTTGCCCCGTCTTCGACAGAGACGTTGTCGCTCGAGACAGACGGCTCGGACGTTTGATCGACGTCTCGTTTCGCTTCTCCTCCCTTTTCGCATTCGTTCACGTTCTGCGATTGGACGCGCGTTTTGTTTCGCCGTTTAATTTCCCGCGATTATTCACGCCTGCTTCGATCGATCCAAATCATTTTCACGACGCCGCTATGAATAATAACGACTGCTGCGATTGTTCCGACAGATTATCTTATCAATCAAGACTTTCAGCTAAGACACGTGTCTGTCCTTTTGAAGTAATTCAAAGCCGACATTGATTGCTTCACAGAATAGTCAGTAAGAAGATAAAATATTAAATTTGATTTACGGGAAGCATTGTATAATCAACAAATTTATTTTTATTGAAACTAGAGATTTTTATTTTCTTTTATCAAAGACATTTTATTATTATCTACTTCGCGAACAATTTCTAAACCAATTTGTTTGAACGCGCATAATGAACTCCGTAACGCAACCCATTGCGCATCGGTTTGACGCAATCACGTGACCACAACTCGACCAGCAACCAATCAGGCGCGAGTACGAATATCTCTCTTGATATCCCACTTAAACGAGCGGGAAAAATTTTCGCCGCACAAAGACAGCTCTGCAAACAAGATTCTTTGACAAATGGTCTCTCGGACGCTCGGTAATGGACGATTTCCCAGTCACTACATCACGCGCAGCAAATTGTCAATGATACTTCATTACGCCGGGTAATTTGCATGATAAACATTATGCTAATTCGCGCAAGAATCAATAATCGTCACGACGCTTTTAATATCCGTTTAATGAACGGAGCATTTACTGTCAAGCGACGCGCCGTTTTTGCTACTTAATTTCATGCAGACGATGGGCATCCTTTATGGTTTCTCGCCCAGGCTCTCCGAGCGCTTTCTGTGGGCGGCTCCCAATGCGTTATTCTTCTCTTCATCCTCGGTCGCTAACTCCCCGCATATAAATAGGCTTCGCGGCGCCTTTACACTGTGCGTTACACTTGGCCGCTATCATTTGGGGCAAGGTCGCGTCAAGTGAGACCGCGCTGCAGCGGCATCATCGCCGTTCGTCGAATCCGATCGCTTTTACGAAAAATCGCGTCTTGTTATCACTGGGTCAAGTACACCCAGTCACCAATCAATGACGCGACGCAATCACTTCTGCTTGGCTTGGCAGATTTCCCATCTCGTTCCTATCTCGCACAAATTAGTCAATTTATCGCAATGCGGTTCACCGGAGCCGGTCACCCATCCGCACACTCGACGACGGCAATTCCGCTTGTCCGTTGCAATTCTTTATTATTGCGACCCGGACGCCACGGGCAACAAATAACGCCGTTATATCGCCGAAACAAAAGACGACCGCTGCCGGGACAACATATTTAAGTCAATTACAACAAAGCCAATCGTAAAATCTATCGCCATTACTTTCGTCCAAGGAGGGAGCCAGCGGTCGGCTATAATTTTTCGCGCGCTTCAATAACCGCGTTCTCCTTTTTCCCGTGCATTTTTTGGTTTCGCTTTCCTGGCGAAGCGTCCTCGAAAACGGCCGAAGATAAACTGCAATTGCGGCGTGCGCGGCTCCTCTCCGAGCCGGGCCATTAACAAGTGAGCACTGTCATCGGCGCATAAAAGTTGTTGCCTTGTTCGCCGGGTCTCCGGGTACATTATGAGAAAGAGAGACGAAGCTTTTTGGGCACTCGGCCTTTCCAATAAATAAGACGATAATCTCAAGTGAAATCAGGCGAGTTATGTCCGCCGTAAAGGTCCGCGCAGGTACGAAAGGCCGCAGCTGACGCGCGCGACTGTGTGCGAGCGCGCATACGTGGGATTGATTTATCGACGATTGCCGAACATACTTGATTTCTGTCGAGTCGATCGGCACTGAAGGCCTCGTGAATTCCGTGACGTAATTTGCCGATTAATTAGTCAGCTTTTCTCTAACGGAGGGCAAGGCTCACCTTCGGAGTCTTTTGGCGGTTTTTGTTTCGGCGTCGAGACGATAAATAACGCGATTAAAAATTCGAGTGAAACTGCGAGCGCGATTCCGATGGACGGAACGGGACCACGCGCTCGGAGATGCCTCGCGGAGATCCGGGCCGTCACCAATCATGCGCGCGTTGACGTCGACTTTCCTTTGTAAAGGCTAAACAATGTGCGATATTTAATGAAAACGTAATTTATGATCATTTACGAATCGCGTATATCAATCAGCTTGCCATTTCCACTTTCGTAATGTCCCGCGGTCGTTTTTCAACTTCATCTTAAATTACGTCGATGGCCGTTTCGTAATTTAATATTCGACTTTTGAATTCCACGCTGCAAGAGACTTGCGTTAATGATGAAATACCTTTGTGCTCGAAATTACTTTTTCGTTAGATTTCGAGTGTTTTGGACAATTTCACGTTTATTTTTACCGGAATTTGCACGTCTCCAGTCAAATTTCGAATTTCCCGCCAAATTTACGTTACATTAATTAAGTTTGTATAGATGTTCTTTAAAAGCCGTCTTTGTAATGCCATTTTGGCTTTCCCACCGAACAATAGTAATATTTCATTTCTTCTTGCAAAACTAGATTAGACGAAATGATCGATTATGGTAATAAGTAAAATTAAATATTCTCATGTTTTTCATTTTAATGACTTGTCTATGAGACAAAAAGATTCTTGTAACAGAAAGTTGAGAACATCGTCCTCTAGATTAATGAACTCTGTATGGTCCCCAAGACCCAGACTATTGACCTTTCGAACACAGAATCCGTAGTCGTCGAAATAAATAGAACAATTTGAAGAGCCTTGGCATTAACCATAAATATTGGTTGAATCGTGTACAACGTCTTTCAATGACACCCATTACTCTCGTTATACTTCACATTCGCCTCATCGTACCTACTTTTCCCTCGCAGTGTTTTCCGCCCGGCGTGTCCATAAAACTCAAATATCCCCATTCTCGGGAACGCATCGCCGCAAACAAATGTCCGCAACTTCGATACTGTGAGCATCAACGATGTAAAAGCAATTGCACGAGTAATGCTCGGCGGAGCGTAACCGCCGTGGCTGGCAGAGGGCGCCACGCGGCAGCAAGGTGGGTACCTCGTTCCGCGGAAGGAAAATTTCGGCTATAAATAGCGGCGTATTCCAAACGAGCTACGGAGAGCGCATTGGATCTAAATTATGAATTTCATCAGCGGCAGCGCCGCCGTTTCATTCCGCGTTTCAGAGCCCATCTCGTAGGCAGCCGCGCGCCACCTACCCTCGCCACTCCGCGCTTCAACGCCACAGAGATGAAAAGTTCTGGCGAAGACATAAAAATGCGGGCGCGCCGTGCATTTCCCTTTTAAAATAATGCCTTTTGTTCTTTTTGCAGTTTATTATTATCAGGTTGCGCTCGTTCCCTCTGTCATACCGTTCCGCGACTGGTAACGCCCTCAAGCCACGCGCTTCTGAAACGCTCGTAAGTCCTGAAGGAGAAATACGAATCGGGCTTACAGGTGGCCCTGATGTGCCAAGCATACATTTTCAACAGGCCCTGATCGAAAATCGAAACTGCTACCTTTCGATCAGGGCCACGTCAATAAAGTGACACACTTGATTACTTTTTTACCCGAGTCGTTGACTCCACTTTTACGAGAATTGAGAACCGAGATTGTGTATCGTTGTTAAGACTGACCCCTCAATGCTACTCGTAAGTGGTGTTACCTGCAAGGGACCGAATTATCTCGATGTGGCCACCATTTATGAGCTCGTTTCCAAATTAAAAGTCGATTAAAACTTCTAATTTTCGTACTGATTAGCTTCTTTCTTACAGAGATGTTTAATTAAATCGAACGCAGATTACTGCTAATGATTCTTGAGCTTATTATTATAACAAGTTTTAAATTACGCGGACTTGCATTCTGACTTTTGGCCAGACATTTGAAATTCTAACATTTATTTTCTCCCGATTCCTTGTCTCTGGTAATTACGATTTCTTTGCAACAATTTCACGTAATAAGTGGATTGAAATAATGGATTGAACTTAAGTTGGCAACAACGGTACTCGTTTGGCGGTAGTATGCTATTTGGTGGGCATTTATAAAATCTGTATTCATAATTAATCGGGCATACAATGTTGGCCATCGAGACACAAAACTGAATTTTCAAACAGCCGCAAGACGTCTGATTAAAGATGATTCCGACGGCCGTGTAATTTCGGTGTGTAAATCAAACCTACTAACGCACCCGAAATCGGCAGACGGTCATCTTCTTCGGACAGTATCACTGTGACCGAAGAGCCGAAAAGATTCTGCGATGTATCATTAGCCTTTGAGTGTAATGGACGTAATCATCGTCGTAAGATCATCGGTGGCAGAGATGGCTGGCGAACACGCACCAGAAGAAGAAGCTCCTTCATTTTATCATTCGCTGTCGCGTTTTATCCAACAGTTATTCTATCCTTAATAGGATGTAATATTATAGAGAGTCCGAGTCCGCTCGAGTCTGCGAATTTTAACGGTGACCGGGCACGAAACCGCAAGAAGCATCAAGAATGGACAATTCGGTCATTCAGTCTCCCTCCTTTTACGTTAACCGCGTGTACACGTGCACTAAACGTCCATGAAAAGCTCTTTATTGTCATTGAAAAACAATGCCAGTAGTTCCGAGTCGAATATCTGCATTGCTTATACAGTTCAACCGGCAAACATTATAAAAGTGTTTGTTCGACATTTGAATTTCGCGCGGAAATGAAACTGCCGGTTCGCATAAAAACTTGTAAGCGATGTTCAAATTAGATGATTTAAAACCAATAAAAAATTAACGTACGCTTCTAGAGAATTGTAAATTTATAATTAAATATCAAATCTGGCGGGATAATTGAATTGGTTAAAAGAACGCCATGAGTGTGCGCGGGGAAATTTAAATAAAATAAAGCAACGTCGTTCAATTTCACGATGAAATTCGCGATGCGACGAAAAGGAATTTGCCGAAAGAGGCGGGCAAGTCGAAAATCAGAGACACTCGATCCTCCGACGCGTTTCCTTTAGCCGTGACACTCGGCAAACAAGCCCGCAAGGGTTTTATTCTTCGCCGGGGAAAGTTTCTCCGCGCGTCAGCCACGTTTGGGGCGCTCGTCGCGAAATCAAAGAACACATGTTTGAGTTTAGAAAATATTTACGTCCCTCGTGGAAGACGCACGGCGTTCGATCTCGTAGCTCTCGTGGTCCCGCGGGAATTGGCAAGAGTAACGCTTTCGCTTTCGCGGAAAATATTTACCCGGCCGTGCGCGCGGCGTCACCGCCGCGGTGTCTACGAACTCCGCGTTCGGACTTTTTACGTCACTCTCATTAACATAAATTGCATGCTTTACGGCGAGCTCGGGAGTTTGATTTTAATTAATTAACGTGCCGCGGTTGGTGGATAAGACGAAATTGAGGAATCCAAGAAAGTAGAATGAGGGAAAAAAGAAGTTGCATATTAATTAGACAAATAATGCTTATATTATAAATAATTTGAATTTTGAATAACAGTGTTGTATAATTTTTAATTGCTACTAAAACAATTGTCAAACCAATGTGAAAGAGAAAATTTTAATCATCATATCAAACTACAGATCTTTTTAATAATCGTTCATGTCTAATTTCATGAAAATGAATTGTTAAGATCAATGATGAAATCCTTTGATTGCGGTCGACTTGGTTTGAAAATATTAACGTTCTCCGATATTGGAAGATATTGAATTTAAAATAACGATGGCGCAAGATTGTCGTTGGCGAAAAGTGCCTGGAATCGATGTTTCGCAAACGTGAAATTTGTCATGATTCATCAGACCGAGGTGAGCGCGGGTAATAAAATTGAGATCGCCGGCCTAATATCGTTGAATTACACCTTTGGTCGGGATTGTGCAACGTTTATTGTCGAGACATCCGAGCGACCGGAGACAGCGGGGCAGGTTGGCACACTTTGTCCGCCCCTTAATCGCCGGTCGCAATAATGCCGAGATTTTTAAAACGATTGCGACGAATCGGTCGGAAAAGTGCGACTCCGTGGCAGCGGAATAAATTAACATGCAAATCCGGAGCAACGCCTACGGACCGGCTGTGGTTATGCGCGATTAACCTTCCACTTTTTCGTGATCGAGTGTAGGCACTTTGCGTGTGCGCGCTTCGAATTACCCTTTCGTCGTACGGGCCATCAATCTTCCCGGGACACACCGATAAGCTGCCATTAAGATCGAACGCCGAGTTTCCGCAGATCGAACCGGATCGCGATCCAGTTTGACAGTCGATCCTCGGGAAGACGACACGAGGCAACCGATCGATTTCAAATTAGCAGCCGCCAATTGCTACTGGACGCGAATGTCCGACCGATTTCAATTTTAATGACATTGCTGTTTCACATAAATTCATTGCAACACATGTCCTCTGAACGTTTATTACGGAACATGGTAGTAAATTCAAACTTTCGCGCCAAAATTAATTGGACGCAATTTCTGAATTGGAATTCGCATTTACATCCCGACAAGTAGTTTTTGTTTGATCATAATAATTGAATTGAAATATCGAAAATCGTATTGGTGTCATTTCAAGATTCAAATGTTCCCGCCAAAAATAAATCTCTTTAAATTTCAGTCATTGAAAAATTGTTTAATAAATTTCTCTTAAATTCAACTTACGACATTGTCACATAAATCGAATTTAAATGCTGCCTTTCGAATCAGTCATCATCGAAGCAACTCCAAATGTTCCAGATTGACTTGAAAACAAAAATTCCTCACATACCTTACTACTTATTTCAATTGCTAAACGCAAACCACGATCCTTGAACCTACTCTCCGTCATAATTTTATCTGTCATCGCGATTCCGTCGATCGATCCCAACGATCAACTGAATATTAATAAGCTGATTTTTACCATCCACCGATCGGTTTCCCCCTCGCGAAATCGGTAGCCATATCTACGGAACATAATTCGCGAAACTGAGTGGATAAATCAACAAGATCGCCACGATAAACCAGCGAACAATAAAAGTCGAGTACTTGGCATGATGGAAACACCTGTTTCTACCTTTGGTCAACTTCGTAATAAGATCGTCGCGAGCCAAGGCCGGGTCTTGGGTCGAGGACTTATTACTGAATGCCTGCGATCGCGCAAATCCGTTGCTTAGGCGGCGTGTGTACGCAACACGTTAACACGTATTCAAACGACTTTAATCTCCCGAGCCGATCGGCTCCAACGGATTCCGCAGGGTTGCCAACCTCGGTGCGGGAAACCCGGTCTTTTTGTTCGCTAATATTGGTTCGATAGTGAACCCGGCGGAGTCAAAGCTAACGTTACAATCCGTAATGTTGGGCAACAAAGAAGTTGTTATCGAAACCGGGTGGAAGGGGAACGGACTGAGATCATTTCCCTGCGAGCTCTATGTTTAACTCTATGTTTATAAACATTTTTAAAGTTGCACATTAAATATTAAATTAATTGTTAGACAGAAAAAAAAATATATTCTCACATACTTGCCGAAATGAGATAGACTCTTTATTGTACACACCATATAAAAACACTATCAATCATTGAATTTCAAACGATTCTCGTCCGAAGTTTGAAAGTTAACCATAAATACGACATAACCGAGGTTACTTAAGTCTGTTAATATACTGATAAAAACTGCATTACCAAGGTGATTTTTGATTTTCTCAAATGAGGTTTAAAGAATAGTTTGCATAATTCATTTACGGGTTGTTACTTGTCAAATAATTTATTCTTAAATTCGTGCGAGATGCACTTTCGGTAGAGTGAAAAGATTTCAGCTCGACCCTGGATGCAAATCATTTTTTAATGCCTGCGTTTGTATCGAAAAGTAACGGATTTCTTTTTTTTTTTTTTTTTTTTCGTATGACTCAACGCCAATATCAGTGGCAGGCGGCTTTCGGAATTTATCACTCTTCGGCTAATTAAGTATACGAAAATGTCATTCAATTTATACTGTATCGACGTGGATTTTTCGAAAAATGATAATAACATTTCAATTATAAAATAAATAAAAAAAGACAACAAAATGTTTTTTCAGTTTACGGGAAATAATTATTGAAATAAGTAAAATTTACTGTATATTGATGATAATTCGAACTTGTACAAATGTTATTTTATGTCGATAGACTCACTACATTTTATTTTTTCGCGTAGCGTAAATTATTTTAATTTTAAATCAAACGCGAATGTCACGTAAGCGCGACGCTAATGCACGAACAGTTTGCGTCGTTGTAAGCTGCTGTAACGGTACAGCATTGACAATCGTAAAATGTTTATTTACTTTTTATCGAAGTTGGCGATATAAGTGATTCACACGCGGGATTTAGAACTTAATCTTAGTGCAGATAAGTGTAATTAGACGTTAAAATTGTTCTATCTGAAATGCGATTTATGACGATTTTTTCGGGAAACGTTCTCCGATTTATCGTGATTTCGATCTTCAATTAATTATTTACTGGCAATTCATTTAATCAGAATCACCCGTTAATAAGATTTTTATCATCAGTTGCCTTATATATAATAATTTAGAAAATATTTTTGTTACTATCGTAATTGATACTATGTGGAATATGTGAAAAAAAACCTTACTCCTCCATTCTTTTTGCCAACTTTAGTTTTTATAATTTTCGATGAAAAACCTTGAAATGTCGGTAACAAAGAGATCTGCACAATTTTTCCAGCTAGTCCTTCTCTTAATTCCCTCTGCCGTTTCCAACTAGTGAAATTCATTTCCGCTCGCACAGTCAGCAAAAATCGACAATTGTCGTTTGATCGCAGACACGCGGCGATACCCCCCCCCCCCCTCCCGACGCCTACGACGAACACCCGCACCACCGCAACTCTCGATAATCGCAACAACGGAGGCAGCCGGGCAACACACGCGGGACAGCACAGGGAGCCGCCGACGGCGCAACCACCACCGCCGTCGACCGCCAGGCAGTGGCCAGTGACGAAGCCCGCCTGATCCGAGGCCAGCCACAGGGCCGCGCCGGCGATGTCCTCCGGAGTGGCGATCCGCTTCATCGGGTTCATCGCCATCAGCGCTTCGCGCAGGCCGGGCTGATCGCTGGCCAGCGCGTCGAGCATCGCGGTGTCGACCATGCCTGGACAAAGCGCATTGGCTCGCCCGCCCCGGGCCGCCACGGTCAGCGCCGTCGATTTCACCCGG
>JABFOV010003314.1:0-16764 GCA_022817685.1 Aradophagus sp. ZL-2020 | reverse complement strand
CTACCTATACTCATCTTCGTTAGCAACACATCTGTACACGCTACACGATATATCTTATTAAATTATACTATAATCATATTTCTTACTGCTTTTAATTACTAATCTTATTATTACAATATTATTCAGATCAGTATTTTGTTTAATAATTTCAACAATTTTTTTTTTTTTTTTTTTTTTTTTTTTTTTTTTTTTTTTTCATTGATAACTTGAAAGCTGAGGTTCTTAATTTTAGAATCATATTGATTTACAAATTGAAGGCCTTTAATTGCCAATTCAAGAATGGAGATCTTTATTATCAATTTGAGAATGAAAGTTTTAAATTGCAAATTTAAAAATGAGAATTTTTTATTTTCAGTTGGGAAAGGAGGTTCTTCATTTCTTGTACCAATCACCGACAGTATCCCAGTTACTATTATTATAATGTTAAAAAATAATAAAACTCCCGAGTACATTTATTTTTATTAAATAAAGTTTAAAAATTATAATTTTAAGCTCAAATACACGCGATACAACATAACTTTACAATAAAGTTTGATATACTTCAATATTTCAGGCTATAACGATCACTGGTACTAACCTGCCGATAACTGGTACAGTTACCTTATCTTCACTTTAAGAATGGAGATTTTCCATTCATAATTTGAGAATAGGGATTCTTCTCTAGCAGTTCGAAAACAGGAATTTTTCACTGCAAATTTGAGAATGGGAGTTTTCTTTGGTAATTTAGAATGTGGTTTTTTTCATTACCACTTTGATTGACAATGTGTAGATGGTAATTCTTTATTACTACTTTGATAAAGTCTTTTTTTTATGAGCTTGAAGTTGTTTTCTGTTAATTGATATTTTTCACTATGTTTGTTGCTGTACTTGCCGATTTAGTCGATTTCAATTTCTGAACATAAAAACATTTTCTAAGTCAAAAACGTGTGACAATTTGCCACGTGGCAAACTTCAGGCACATCTTCCATTCAAGATCTTCTTTTTACAAACAAAGATTGCAATTCATTCAAATATTCCATTACGTCCCCCATCTACAAGAAAAAATTATTTTCCCAATTGTCCTAAACATTTCTCTCAACGTGCCTCCCTCTGCTCAAATTTTAGCGATAACGTCAACCAAAAGGCTGGCACTGTGTTAGGAAAAGACCGATATTTCGGTGAGCGCGCCCTTGGTCGCCCTGCCATTGAGTCGAATGTAAAGCAACACAGCTGAGCGAGCGCAGTCATTGCTCGAAGACGCAGCCGAAGCCGGAGTTAGAGCTAAGAAAAAGGCAGCGGTGAGAGGTACGATCGCGGCGTGGGGTGGGGAGTGCGCAGGCTGCGTACCTGCCGATCGCATTCGGTTCAGTCGGTGTTCGCCAGGTTAAAAACCTGCCGCCTGTTGCTCGACTGTGGACCGTCCCGTCCCACTTCTGCGACTCAGTTACGACCGTTGTAGTTCGAAAACAGCGGAAACGATAAAACGAAAAAAAAAAAAAAAAAAAAAAAACACAAACCAACTTATCAAACCAGCCCCAACAAAGAAAGACTCGCTTTGGTGAACGCAAAAGGGTCAGCGGTGTTTACGAACAGGAGCAACAGAAACGAAAGTACGAATAATCGGAGCAAAAGCAAGGAAGGTCGCGAATGTAAACAACTGAGGTCAAACTTGTTTACGAGTGCCGAAACAACGGAAGCAAAAGCAAAACAAAAGCAGCGACGACAAAACGAAGGGAGGACGTGAAAGTAAACTGAAAGGTCAAACTTGTTTGGGAGTGTGGAAACAGTGGAATAAAAGCGTGCTATGCTGAGATAAGTGTGCAGGCAAACGGTGATTGGTGTTTGAGTGCCGGCGACGCGACGTAACCGTCGCTTACGGCTGGTGGTGGTTCGCGCCGTGATTATGTCGGTTACGCCGGCCAGCCTGTGATCGGCTTCGGTACGAGGGATGTACTAATTTTACGGGCACGCAGCTATTTGGCAGTCGCAGAGACAGCAGATATGGTGAGTGCCGACTTCTGGCCGTTCGTGCCCGGCTGAATGCGCATGCGTGCAACCCGGCGAGCAGGTTTACCGCCACTTCGCCGACAGCGTTGTTCTTTTGACTGCCGATCGTAGCCCAGAGTTTTGAGATTATTTCTTGATCAGAAATTCTGATGACATGTTGTTTGTTATTCCTCGTGCGAGGACCAGTTTGGTTTTTAATGCTCCTTTGTGGAGAAGGGTGAGATTAGCTCATGGATATAAACTTGATCTACGTGGTATGAGTACTTTTGAATTTGTTACAAGTGCTAAGCTAATGTTTGGATATTACGGGTTAATCCGACTCTTTACCAAAGCAAGTCTGTTGTCGCAGTTTTTTACTAATGTAATGTATTATTTATAGATTGGACTGCTGCCTGTAATTTTCATTGTAAATAAATAAATGATGAGTCGAAATCTGAGATCGCAAGACCATCGCAGTATCTCATTAATGAATCATGGATCATGAAGTTTTGCCGATTTTAAAAAGAGTTTTGAGATTACATGACTAAAAGTTTGAATTCTGAGACAAAGTTTGAGATCGTCGGGATATTTCAAGATTGGATCATGGATCATTGATTATGGATCATGAAAATTGGTAATTAAAATATATGATCCATGAACCCAAAGAAAATTTAACAAACTTTCGAACATTTCTCATTGTTTTTCATTTCTGTAAATCATTTTTATCTACCAATCATATAATATGGTTTTGGCGCCAATTTTAAAATCGAAAAATTGCGGTCCAGTTCTTCATCCTCTAAGTTTGGGTTTTTATCAAAAAGTTGTGACATTTTTTGTCCCCAGGAAGTTGTAGAAAAAAGTCTTTAGTTTCATTTGCGACGACAAATATCAGTTACAACATGCAAGTGGAAAAAGAAACCCTCCCTTTGTGGGACCTCCTCGTCTTCGTCTTAGGTTGCAAACTTTACATTGAGTCTCAATTTGTCATTTTAGGTTTTTTTTACGTAAAGAGTACTGTTTTCACGAATCGCTTTAATACTTCAGGAAAACCCTTTTTTGACTTAGAAGCGAAAAAATGTGGTTCTTGTGTTACGATTTCAATTTCTCTGCAAATAACTACGTTATCTTTTTATTTAATAAATATAAATGAAGAATTGGCAAATCATTTAATATATTCCTTCGTTGTGAATCTGCATACTCATACATTAAATAAGCTGACTTAACTGAAAGTAATTGAGCTGATGCTTATATTTGTTTTATTTCTGCCGTTGATGCAATTTAATCGCGGTATCGGATATCTATTTCCAGTAACCGTTTCCAAGAACTGTTTTTGATTACAAACGTTTTCGGTTGGTAAAAGTCAATTTAATATAAGTTAACTTAATGGCACTGAAGTTCCAAACGTTTATTACTAAACGAAAATAAAATCTGATCCAATTTTTGATACAAAAACAATGGTATTTTTATTGAATATTTCTACATAAATAAGCTTCAACATGTTTATGTTTTAGTAAGTAAAAATTTTCACTTTTGATATCAACCTATTTTATTAAATTATTTATAATTAATTTTCGTTTACTAATAAACGTTGGAAACTTCAGATACATGTTAACTTATCAAATTAATAAAAATGTTGGCTGAAAGCTTCTCGGTTTATGTCTAAAAAAATGTATGCTGGAAAATAAATTATACAAAGTAAAATTTATAATTAAATATCCAAATAAATGAATCAATGAAATAGATTAGTTTATAAACAAGATTATGTGATGCATTTTAGAAAATACACGGAGAGAAAAATCCTAGTGTAATTTACTAGACTGACACGTAAAGCTGGGACAAGTCGAAAAAATAGTATATATTGACAGCTTTTTTGTATTGTATGCAATATTGTGTAGAAAGTTTTATTATACGTCAATGAGCAATTGAAGGACCAGTCTAGTAAAATTTATAAACCTTATTATGCAACAGAAAAGTTGGTGAAATATGGTTGTTTAAAACAAGGACTGATGGCTCGGGGGATACCAGTTGGACTGTCACGTCGGAGGCCAGCGTTCAAATCTCGCATAATAGAGCATTGGATTTTTCAACACAACGACAAAATGACTCAATATTTTTAGTGAGTGTTTAAAAATTTACTAGACGGTCTAATAAAAAGCAAAAGATTCGTGACTTGTCCCCGCTTTAATAAACCAGTCTAGTAATTTGTAATGAATTTCCAAACAGATTATACTAGGATTTTTCTCTCCGTGTATATTTTTGTTCATGAGAATATGCAAATTTAACATACATTGAAATAAGTTCAAATGGCCTAAGCTTGACTAATTTTATACTTATTCAAATTACATCAGTCTACGATATTTATTTAAGCTAATATAGTTACATTATCATTGAAGGCAAATTAATACTAGCATATATACAATTGGCAGTGCTATCATAGTTATTGATATAATTCCGAGTCAACGTAGCAACGTGTTATTAACTAAGATATAATCGTTAAATATTGTTCACGGCAATAAATACACTTTCAGTAGCAGTTTTATTAGTATTATATTTCTTAAAGCGTTGTTTTGAGCGTATGCGCTTTAGGAACAACGACCCACTCACTGTCGTTAGCTCAGTCATGCGTGTAGATAGGCGCGTAACAAGGTTTTCGAAGCGAATGAGAATAATTATTCCACGTTCGATTCAAATCGATTAAACCACGCAGGATTCATATTTTTGAGCATTTGTTTGCAATCGCAGTTGATCATCCGGAAATATTTATATTGACTTAAAAGAACAGTGTTAAAAGAATTACGAAATGACTGCAAAATTTGAACTTTGAATTTGGCGCCAAAACTATGACATTGCTAGTTAGATGGAAGCATCGACAGTAATTTAGGAAATAAAGATATTTTTCATTAAAGTTCTTCTAAATACATGCGAGAAACTTAATTTTTATTTCAGTATTATACGAGAACTTCCCGTCATTTGTGACATGATCAAACTAACCTCGAAAATGTAATTGAGAGTATGGAATTTTTTTTCGTAAATTATTAGCTCAAAAATGATATTTGTAGATGTAATAAAACGGAATTGAATATATCATTATTCTATTTGTTTCACATTTTTAGAAATCAATTTTTTATAATTCGCAATTGCATGTATTTTTGCGATCATTTAAAAATTCAAAATTTCGTCATTCAATCCTCGTTATCTCGAAACCTCAAATGAAATTAATTTTTACATGTTAGCTAACATTAGTAACAATTTATGTAAATATAATATTAACCATGTATACATAATACTAACCAAGGTGGATGTGAACGTTTTCCGCACTCGCCTTCGAAACTTCGATCAACCGAACGTTTACTCGTTATAGACATGACGTCGTTATTGATGACGCGGAATATAATTACACGCGTATTTCACACGTAGACATGCATATAGTTATCGTATAGTCTAAGATTGTGTGCAGCCATGAATATAATCATCGGATATAATGCGCTCACAACGGGCTTCATCATAATGCGATACAAGACCTAATTAGATGGGCGCTCACAATGAACCACATGTCAAATAGAATTCCAATACTTTTTACGAAAGACGAATCGCACTTGGGATGTAAAACATCACGGGAAGAAAAGGTGCCAGTTTAGAAGTTGAGATGAATTTTCAAACCTCTACCACTACAATAGGGTGTTTTAGTTTATTAATAATAAAAAGTTTTTTTCATGTTGCAATCATTTTTCACTGTTGAATATCATTTTCATCTTCTAACATTTTTATGGTTTCGGCGCCAAATTTGAAATTTAAACTTTCCAATTCACTTCGTTACCCTTTCAAGACATGAGAAATTTCTTAGGATCATCATTAGACAATTATGAACGGTAATGGAGTGTACGAACACGAGGACTGGACTGCTGTCTAATGTATTATAATAGATCAAGAGGTATCGCGTGTACTAGGGTTAACTTGAACGTATTGTTTGGTCAAAGTTGGCACGCTATACGCGTCATTATGAGTGTTGTCGGAAGAAAATGTGTGGAGACACGAGTGCAAGCACGTGAAAGATACAGTAGCGGCGTATGAAATATAGATAAGTTTAAGAACAATTCGAAGCATACCTTCGACGACAAATCCTTATTCCCTAGGGAGGAAAACGCTGTCTAGAAAATAGAAGAACGTCCCCTGGTTCAAAGTTCAAACTATTTTAGACAGAAAAATTTTTAGCTTGAAAGTGTCTAAAAATGCATCTGAAAAATTGAGTCTAAATTCAGTTTTTCATACAATTTGTTGCTGAATGTGTCTGATTTTGAAAATCAGACACTTTTAGACTAATTTTGAGGTTAATTTGTTATACAATTTTTTGCTGATGCATTATTCAGACAGTTTTAAGCTAAAAATTTTTCTGTCTAAAATAGTCTGAACTTTGAACCAGGGTCGTTTATCGTGCGTGATAAGGACATTTTTTTATTCCCTAGGGCGGAAAATATAACATTGTTTTCTTCTAAAGAAATAAAAATATTTTCATCAGGCAAGAAAAGGGACATTTGTCTCCCTAGAGAGTCATTAAAGTATGTCGTTTTTGGACATTTTCAGTAGTCACGGAAACGAAAATTTATTCAAAGTCAAATATAAAAAAAATGACCAATAACTATGCGGAATGAAATATTTCTCATTTAGTTAACACACCGAAGTTCTTCGCAAGTGTTCATCCGACTCGTAAAAATTTGGTCTAACTTCGACTGATTTGTGTTACAAATAGACCGACGAAAGAAACGCTCCGCAGTTTCCAGCAATTTTCTTTTCCATTATGTACAGTTGCAGAACATTCCGAGCGTTGCATGGATTCGCGTCGCAACGAAAGAAATGCCGTTAGACGTGTACTCCAGCACCAGCTACCTTCGCGCCATTAACAGTACGATTTTATAAGTCATTAACTCGTGCGAACTGTGCTCAATACTCTACACGTATGATCGACTACATTTAAAGACTTCAAAGTGAAGGAAACATCTTGACGAATTTGAATATACAATAGTCACATTATTTTGGAGTCATAATTGGTGGACCACTTGAAAATTTAATTTTATTTTAATTTTTCAAAAATGAAGAATAACGGATTTTTTTTCAAGTCATTTTCGATTTGATATGCAATTTTTGGTTTTAAGACAACATTTTATACAAAAACCTTTGAGTAATTTTTTGTATAAAAAATTACTATTTTTTATATAAATATAACTAACCTTTATATAACTTTATATAAATGGAACTAACCTACAAAATAAGTTAGAACTACAAGATAGTTTATGTCCAAGAAGTTCCATACGTACATAATATACGGATTTGAACTTGGATAAAAGTTCATAAAAAAATTTGCTGTTTTCTTTGTAAGATATCTTTAATTCAACAAAAATACATCAATATTAATATTCATTGACTTAACTTTAATGTTTTATTCATTTTTTGCAATTTATAAACACAAATTGTACAATAATTCTTCGAAGTTCGAACTCGTATATTATGTACGCACGAAACTTCTTGTTCATGATAGTTTTCCTGCAAAATATTATTTCAAAAAAAGTAATCCTTTTGCATGGAATAAAAAAAAATTCAAGTAAAAATCGACCTGTTTTCATAGATCCTAGTGACTTTTTATGTCATTTTTATCTATCTAGCAACTAAAATTCAAATATTAATTAAAATTCAACTTATTAAACTAACAAATCACACATAAAAAAAATTAATGAATTGTTTTTAAATGATTATATTAAACACCTCAATCAAGCGCCAAGTTTTTAATTCAGCACGGAGATTTAAGTGAAACTGAGAAACAACGAAAATTATAACCTCTCTATGTACGAATTACAGTGAAAATTAGAAACAAACGAAATTGTAAGGTTTCCGCTGAAATAACTAATTCAATTGAAACCGAATAACTGAATGAATTGTGAGATGCTGATAACTTAAATTAATGCCGGTAATTCGTTAAAAAAATATATATATATAAAAGTAAAAGTTCAAAGGTTGTGTGAGTAGGTCTTAAAGTAACTTTCAGTCAACTTGGCTAAAGTGTAAGTAACGCCCTCAGGAAATGTTTTAGTGCTATTAGGAAATTATGTTAGAACATGTGTTATGCAATCAGTATTTAACTTTGGTTAAATATGTGTGTAAATTTGAAATACAATTCATGTATATGTTTACATTAAAAAAGTAAATTCACAGATAAATTCAAGAGGAAAGAAAAATGTAAAAATATAATGAAAATGATTTAATTTTTTTTTCAATGCATCGAACCTAAAAACTCGTGTCAATTATTACAGTTAGTTCCCAACAATCATAAGCTCATAATAATACAATTAATCAGATAAACGAATATGGGAATCGCTTAATTGTATAACTTCTTGATCTTGATGATTATGAGAAAAATGCGAAATAAAACTATCAAGTGTTTAGATTAAACTGAATAGAAGTGAAAACGATTCAATGTAAATTTGAATTAATATAATTGCAACCGTTAGATAAGAATACTACATTCAATAAATTTTTAATATAATTAATCAAATAATCATTTAATTGTATTTAATTATGAAAAGGGTAAACTGGATGACGATTTTGAAATCGGCGCCAAAACCTTACAGTTGTAAACGAAAAAGTTCATTCAATTTCATTTAATTATAAAAAATATATTTATAAAAAAAATAATTATTATATAATTATTATTATAATAAATTAAAAATATTATAATAAAAATTAAAATATTAAAAATTATAATAAAAATTAAAATTAAAAATATTAATAAATAAAATATTATTATAATAATTATTATTATAATAAATAATTATTTAAAAAAATAATTATAAAAAATATAATTTTTGAGTTACTATTTTATGAGAAAAAGTTTCTAACCATATTTTGAGGTTAATTTGACTGTATGTACTCAAACAAAAATTATGTTTTATTCCAAAAAAAAACTCAGAGATGTTTTCTTCTATTTTTCTTTTTTTTCTGATTTTAACCTATGCCACATATCTTTTACAATATCTTTAATTAAAATTCTTTAGTTTTTTCATCTCGTGAAAAGACAATTTTTGTTTTTACATAAAAGATACGTTAATGTTTCACGTTTCTCGCTCCGGCAATAAATATAAATCAAACCAAAATTACGGAGGATAAACAAACAAAAAATACGTGGAATAAATTTGCGCGGGGAAAAAAGTACTCGGCCGAAGCAAAAAACGTGGTTTTCGAATTCATTAAAGCCCGCGTATAAATCATCCGCGACATCGACAGGCCTTGATAAACGCGATTTCGGATGCACGCAAACAGTTATCCGAATCTTAGGTGAAGTCGGCGGCGATCGAGCGAGAAGACGTTGACTCGAAAATGAGGCCACCGGCGAGTCGAGCGTCACCGTTATATCAGCGCCCACGGCTCTTAAACACCTCGATTAACCTGGGCCCTGAATTGCAAAAACCGCTCGCAGATGCACGCACGTTTTACTCCCATCCCTACTTTTACACATCCTTATTCACGTATCTCCGCTGGCATTCACCTTTTCTTTTCATTTTCAAAATTTTTTTTTGTATTTCTGGATTTTTACCAGCTAACAATCATTTATCGTAAATTATACCTACAGTTTGATTTGAATTTTCCCGCGCTCAAACATTTTTGAAAATGTTATTTATATTTGAAAAATCAATTAAAAAATATTGTATTCTTCTTTAATTAAGAAAAATACTTTATTTTCGTTTGGTTAAAATTAAATTTTCGCGCCAGTTAAAAATAAATATCGAGTAGTTACAACGGGCGCGAAAATTTGAAATTGAAGTCAAGTAGCAAATATTGCTTTGAAAAAAAGTTAGCTCCCTCTTTTTAGAAGAAATATGTGCTATTTGATTTAGATACGTTGTTTTAATTTTTTTCCAGCATTTTGTAATGAAACAGTTGTACAAGAGCGTAAACACGAGGAAGACGAGAAAGTTGAATGAATCAAGAAGCGAATGTTCAGAGTTAAGATCACCATTTCAGCAGATGTTGAAAGAAGAAGAGAAATCTCTTGGTTTCACGACGCATCAGATCGAAGAGTCACAGCATTTGAACGATAATTTTTATAATTTTTTTTATCACTGTGAAATTCTTTCAAGTTTGATGTGTCTTAAAATCATCATTTCTGTAATCATTTTTAATTTGTCGGTATAATAACTATTTCATCAACATTTTGTTAACAATGTATCATATTGACCCATCAACGTTGACTTAACCTTGACTTCAACCATGATTATCAACCGTAATTTAATATTGAATTGTAATTTTGATTCAACCTTGACTCGAATATTTATCAAATTTTACTCTTAATCAACATTATACTGACAATGTTTAATGGATTTTAATTCAACGATTCATCAACATTAGTTTAATATTACATTACTTGACGAGGAAAATATGAATTATGTTGGTAGACGGCAGAGCTACCAACATAAAAATTATTATTTCCGAGTTGAGTACGATATTTTTCCTAACGAAAAAATAAAATATAGTTGGTATCACTGAGGTTAGCTGCAAAGAAAAGTACAAAAAATTTTGAGGTATGTGGTTAATGGGGTGCGTGAAAAAGTGGGTAAATTGAAAATAAAAACTAAATTAAACAAATATATGTTGGCAGTACTAGTGGATTTATAGCTGACAGTTCATAGCCAACTTTAGTTTTGAGCGTAATTTGCATTTCAGCTAAACATCATCAAATGGTTGATTGGAACGTTGACTTGTTAAGGTGACTCTTCATGTCTGGTGTCACGAAGTTAGTGTCTTTTCAAATTGCAATTCGCAAACAAGGGGAGAATGGTTCGAGCATTCGAAATTGCAATTTCTTAAATAATTGTGTTTCGGCAGTTTCTGCATTTGAACAAAAGAATTAATTTTTACAAAATAAAAAACATTCTCCCAAAGTGATACAATTGCTGCATTATGTTTATTTTTAAAACTTGTTTAATTTAACAATATTATTTAAAAACACTCTAGTCTAGTAATAAAGGCTTGAAGAATTACCTTAATTCAATCCTGTCGCAATGTTTAATCCAACTTTTATTGAACGTGTTGTTAAACTTTGAATCAATGTCGATTCAGGTGACTTTTTCTTAATTTTTTTGTTTGATTTTTTTTTTTTTTTTTGTCAGAACATTGTTTAGATATTTATTTATTTTCATCATTCCTGCATCTGGCAGTAAAACAATGTATTCAGTTCTCAATATGATGGGCAAAAATACACGATATACACCTGGTGACGTAATTCATTGTTGGGTTATGAAAAGTGACTTCCGCCTTTTTTGTTGGAAGAATGAAGCCATTCCGGAAAATTCGATCTCTTTATTGAGAATTCATATAATTCGTAGAAGGTGGCCAGGTGCACTACATGGACAATAATAGACGCCTGACTGCGTTGATCCATGCTTACGAAAATCCTAGACGAAAATTGTGAGATAATAAAATGACATGTAAGTTACCTGTAACAAAGTTATTCTATATGATACGTATAATGTACAGATTTTATATATAAATAGTATATAGATTTATATATGTAAATAATTTGTAGATTATTAGAAATCTATAATTTAAAATCAAATGGACCAATTCACTTATATATATAATTTGATTCGATAAAGATTATTAAATTAACCTATAAAAAAGGGTCAAACCACGGGGAAGTTTTTTCGCAAAATACTATTTAAAAATTGACTTTTTTGCACGAAATCAGAGAAAATTCCACAAACAATAAACCTTCTCTCATTGTTTTTCATTATGTTTTGCCTTTTTTATTTAAAGAGCAATGTCATTGTTTTGGCGCCAAACTTGAAAATCCAAATTTGGATTCTTAAATACATTTTCAAGAATTCGGTTCATTATAGAAATATTATTTTCAACGTTTTTCTCATTGTTTTTCGTTTATGTATTTAATTTTTATTTCATTAGCCATATCATTTTTTTGGCGCGAAATTTTAAAATTCAAACTTTGCAATTTATTTCGTTACCGTTTACCTTAAATATTTTTAACAATTTCTCCGGTGCAACAACAAATTCTCAATAATTAATTTTGTTTCTCTTTCATCGTGAAAATTAATATAAATTGTCAAATTATTGATCTCACAACGTTGCATTGTTTGAAACGTAATATCAACATTTGAAATTTACAAAACGTGCAAGTATTAATAAAAATGTAGGACATGTTTCGAGCATTGTTACGCCGTCTGGTAAAAGTGAAATGCTCAGAAAGCATCTCTAAGGGGCTAATGAGATTAAGTTGTGTGAAGCGGAGAAAGTTAATTTACATGTAAAAAAATGACGTGTTATTTGGTAATATATATCTACAGGCATAAATTAATTGTATCTGCACTTTACATTTTTATTTCTCGGCCGAACGACACACCTTTTCGTGCTGCTTTTTGAAATAAATAGGTTAACTTATTTTCAAAACACTTTTCAATGCAATCGAAAATCAAGAATTTGTAAACACGATGCATTGAGAAATGCACCGCTAAAAAATTAATTGAACATCCACGGCAATTTATGAAATTCGTTTCATAACGGTTTATAAAAATTATTCCATATCCAAGAATGTAGGTTCAAAAAAATTTTAAATTTCAAATAAGAAAATACTTGAATTTTATATCTAAAGTTACAAATTTATGTCTATATTTTTATTCTTGTTCAAATATTGTATGACATTTCAATTTTTTTAAAATTATTTTCAAGTTTTTCAAAAAGTTTACATTTTCTATAAATTTTCTTGAAAAAAAAAAAAAAAAAAAAAAAAAAAAATTAAAAAGAAGAAGTTCACTTTAGAAGAATATTTCTTATGCATTCAAGTATAGTTAGGAAATGAAATCGAAACCGAGACCGGAACCGTGAAAAACCGTTTCCATTTTAAGATCGAAACCGCAATTTTTTTTCTGTGATTCATCGAAAATCGAATAAACTTCAAAATCAATTTTTATATTGATTTTGAATTGATTTTCATATTCAAATTTTCAAAAATGTTTACTTTATTGAATAGAAACTTTTGTATGATCTACATTCCGACTATTTTAACATTATTAATTAGAAAGTCTTTTAAAGATGACCGAATTTTCAGAATTCGTTATAATTTATTCAAAATCATCACTCGAAAAAAAATTTTTTTCTCTTTTTTTTTTTTTTTAATATAAGCATTCTTTTATTTGAATATGATCAAAACAAATTTTTATTTAAATTAAATAAAAACAAAAATTTAATTTTAGTTAACAATTTTCAAATATGAAACAAAGTTTCAAATATACTTAATAGCTTCACGTATAAATATGTAATTTATTTAATTTAAATAATTTTTTCTCCAGTTATATGAACCATTCGTAAATCGTATTTAGTTCATGTCTAATGTATACACTTAGAGTCAATTTTTCGTCGATTAAATATGATTTATGTATGAACTATTCATAAATCACGTGTCAAAAAATGGATCAAACTTCACTTCTGTTTGGAATGTCGAAATGTATGAAGTCACGGTAAGCTCTTTCTAATCAGATTCTTAAGGTGATGACATGTCAGAAAATTGATGATTTGACGTGATATCGACAGTCAAATCAAAATTGAGTTACAAAATGAAGACAAGAGTTCACTTTGTCCTCAAATTTTTTTCAATTTAGTATAAAATTATTGATTTTGTAAACAGTATTTTGTACGAAAACCATTTTGAATATTTTATATAATTGACTTGACCTAAAATATAGTTTAAAATTACAGTAAAACATTATTCAACAAATTTTCATATTTTTTACTTATTTTTATGTCATTTCAATCTAATTAGTAATGTTATAGTTTGATACAATTTTTGGTACAATTTTGAGTATCAGATTTTGTAAAAAATAAAAAAAAAAGCAAAGCATTATTTTATAAAACGAAACACATGAAACAAAGTGTTTGGGGGAAGTTGCGAACATTTTGTAGGATCTATGCGAACAAAATTTCTGAGCTCTCACGGAAAAGAATTATGTAATCCTATTGTAATTCTACTTTCAGTATTGACAATACTGAGAATATTGCCGCGTAACAAATGATAACAGAAACGACGTTGTTCTCTGTGATTATTCGGAACATTAAAGTCGCATTCGCCTATAAGTCTGCATAAATATAATCGATTAATTTTTTTTCTTTTTCTCCAAACTCAGGAATTAAATATTAAAAAAAAATCTATATTATTTTTGTTAACTCTTCAATACATTATATTTTTGTTAGTTTGTGATTTGCATGACGTTTAATTCTATCGTGCAAACTGCGAGCGGTTGTAATTGAACGGATCAACTTTTCTATTCACGTAAACGGAATATAAAAATACCTGTCTTTTATTTTATCCTTGACTATACACGTGTATTAACTATACCGCCATTTCATCTGAAAATGATTAACCGAAGACGATTTCTCAATGTATCATTGTTTATGAGTCACATAATGCAATGCAAAAAAATTTTGTACATACACGTATGAAACAATTTTTTATCCAACGTTCAAAATCGATAAAATCATTTTGATAAAATAAAATTCTTTGGTTATGTTGACGAAATAGTCCTTTGCCTGTGAATTCAATTATTTTTTTATTTTCAACAAATTCGACTTACAGTGTTCGTATGCATTTATGTGCATATTTTAGTTTATGTAAGAATAGTAATACTTAATGAGAAATTGAGTTTCAAGTTGGTACCCCTTCGGACTTACATTAGAATTGCTAACTTTATTTTATCCGCCTTCGAAAGTGAGTGATACCAACATATTTTATTTTTGAATTAGAATGACATTAAAAATGCTCCACAACATCAGACACCTTCTGTAAAGTTTAAATGACAACAAATTAATCTAGATATAGTATTTGTTCTGCTTATTTTGCGAATTTAATGCAGTTAAGATTTCTACAGTGCCAAAAGTCAAGTGTTTTTCATTGAATAATACAATAACTAATATTATAATATGTAACATTATTTTAATGGCACTGTCTAGGTTCACCGTATCCGAGATATAAACGGAGATATAAACGGAAATGTAACGTGGATATAACGTAGATATAACGGAGATTTAAAGAAAACGTAAGCTTGTCGCTGGGGAATCAACGATAACTTACAATCACGGAATTTCAAACGGGTATATAACAATTTTACTACATTATCTCTGTAAATTCACGATATATATCTGTTAAACTTAGAGATACTAATATAAGTTACGCGGTAAGTTTCCGTTATATTAACGTTATATCTACGTTATATTTCCCTTTATATCTCGGATACGGTGAACCAAGACAGTGCCTATTTTAATACAACAATTTTAATGTTAAAGACAATATTTTTTACGCAAATGTTTCCTCAGTTTTGATGATGGTTTAACTAACATCAAAAGTAGGTAAAATCTGTGGCAAAGTTCTCTCGCAAAGTATTGTCCAAACTAAAAGGAATCAAAGTGAAAATTGATTTGTTCCCATTACTTTCCATTTGTATAAGTCGTTTTCATGTGACTAGCAAAATAATGATTTTGGCGCGAAATTTCAAATTCAAACTTTGCAATTCAATTGGGCATCCCTCATTGAACAATTCAGATTGCAACGAACGCACATCACTTACACTACTTCATCGTTGCCGCACGTGGGTGTACACCGCGAATTTTACCAACTCATTCTATTAACCTTTTACGTCAGGTATGCGCTCACGATTGATTATCAATGAAACCAGAATAATACTATCATTTTTTTCACCCGGGAAGACGCTCTATTGACAGTGCGAAACAAACGATTGTGCTGTCAGACGACGACGGACGCATTTACTGGATATACGTAGCTCTTGCATTCTTCGCCGTGGTAGAACGGTGCATAACGTGACGAATCGATGCAGGGGTATTTCCGTCTGGGTACCGTTAATCATTCAGTATGATCCTAAACGTTCATCTCGACTTACGTCACGTATCATTACGCCCGAGGCGTTAGCTTCGATTCATTTTGCTGTACGCGTCGTGTGTCTAATCAAAATATTTTCATGGACTACATCTTTCGGAGGAAGATTGCCTCAACTATCAAGCATCATTTCGGTCACTTTTATAAAGAGTAGGATGTTTCAGAGAATCGGCGATGACTGGGACTTCTGAAGAAAGCGGTGAAGATTGGGACATTTTTAAAAGTCAACCTAACACATCTCATTCTCTTAAGAAAACTGAGATACTTCAGATATTCGTGAATCATAAAATCACAGTCTTCGCTCATTTTTTTTAGATGTCCCATTCTTCGCTGATTTTCGGAGATATTCTAATCTTCATGAAAGACTTTACAAATATTTGAACGTTTCAGAAAGCACCGGCATACCTACATATCCAAAATCAAAATTTTCGAGTGCTGCACTACAAATCCAAGTGTCTCATTTTGCGACATTTTTCACGTTTGAGAGACCAAAAGTGTCTCGATTCATCGCACATGAGACCCTTCTAGTGTCTCAATCACCAAAAATGTCTCAGAATAAGACACGTGATTTTACAGTATAGCCTTACGAAACTGAACGATTCCGAAATTGTAACTTCGTGGTTAAAAGAGGTGAAAAGTAGGTTGAAAGGAGGTTGAAGTGATTTGAAAAAGGTCGAAAAATTGGAAAGATTACAATTTCAACCTCCTTTTGGCCTCAACACGCAGATATTTCCTTAAATTCCAATTTCGACGTCGAGAGGAAGTTAAAAATCCGTTGAAAGTACGTTGAAAGGACGTTGAAAGGACGTTGAAAAGATGGGAAGAAGGCTCAAACGATTGATAGTATATTATTGCTG
>JABFOV010003313.1:0-16764 GCA_022817685.1 Aradophagus sp. ZL-2020 | reverse complement strand
AGACGTATTATAAAGAGGTAGAGAATATATAAGAGAATATGAAAGTGTGTATACTTCGTGGGCTGTTGTTTCTGTGTTTTTTGTTCGGTGTTTTCTTTCTTTTTTTTTTTTTTTTTTTGTTTTTTTTGGCATGTTAGTGAAGTAGATAAAACAAAAAAATGATTTTAATAATTAAAATGTTTGTATTTTTTAAAAAAAATATTTTTTTTTTAATTTATTTTTTTTTTTTTTTTTTTTTTTTTTTTTTTTTTTTTTTTAATGAAAGAATTAAAAAAAATTACAGTTGCGTAACTGTATACAATGTCAAGTTCTACATTTTTTCCCTCATAGGTAGGGAAATTCAATTTAATCTCACATTAAGACATTAATAAATATTTGAAAATTAGACTTTTACGACATTAAATATAATTACAAGTGTGATTAAGTGGTTGGATTCTAAAATGATACTCGATCAGCAGTTTTCTTATCAGCATCTATGACACAAACACTTTTAAACAAGCAAAAAATAACTGTTTCAATATTATTTATTAAGATATTGAAAATGTAATTTTTAAAAACTTAATAATTGTTTCACTCAAAAACAAAAAAAAAAAAGAAAAATAATTTTTGTACTTCAATGATTGTTGATTTAAGGAAATAGTATTAAATTGAAAAAAGATCACTTATGGTAAAAGTCACAGAATTTTGTTCAATTGATTTTGAAATATTTAAAAATTGTATGGTATCCCAACGATCCAGGTAATAGTATCATGGCTCTTCAAGCACAAGTGATCTTTTAAAATCACCTTAACTCGTTGTATAATGAGAGATGTAATTTTACGAGACAACTTGTATAATAACGAATTGTTGTTTTCTTTTTTTTTCCATTATTAAATATTGTTTAATGTAATTTATAAAGTATTGTCATCTTTTTCATTCTGTTATATACATCGGAACTTCTGAAGGTTAACAAATCCGGAATTAAAAACTTCCATAGACTGATACCGTCGTGACAACAAGACAAAAGCTGATTTGCTGCGTATCAACGACGTCATAACGATCCAGTTCTTTGTTTCGTTGTTACTAATTTTGGAGGTACTTTATTCGAACAATTATTTCAAGTCTGCAGAAATGTCAATCTACAGAGGCTTCAGCGTATCATTTTTATTGTAAGAATGAATATTAATGTAAATTTAAGCAATTTTTTTAAAAAATGACGACTATTGCAGGTTTCAGAAATAATATATAATGGCCAGCCATTCGTTCGTTAATATCAATTAAAATCAATATAAACATGAATTTTTTTTAAATAACTCTCATATTTTTAATTAGTCTTAAAACAAAATAATTTTATTATAAATTATTACGGTTTCATGTACACATTTGTCATATTTGTTTAACTCTCTATTAATACCGTTGTGGAAACACCATTGCAAATGAAAAGGCAATTGATTAATTATAATTATTTACATTGACATCTATATATAAAATGTTTATTCATTTATAAATCATAGATATACTAAAATATATACTAATTCTTTACGAATTACATAAAAACAATTTTTACAAATCATTTCTTACACGCCAGTTATGTATATATAAGTTCATGTCAAATTTCATTTAGGATTGTATGTGAGATTAAACATTATTTAAGACGTTTTATATCATCTTCGTATTTTCACGTTATATGTTGTATACGAATATGAATATCATATACAAATTTTGTCAAAAGGATGTATTACTTTTATGGCTACAATAATTTACCGTCTAAGCAAAAAAAATTGTCAATTCATTTTACAAACATCTGCAGTTTTATATTTTTCACGCGCCACCGTACTCGTTTCTTAAATTCTGATTGTAAAAGCTTAAATTAAGATGTTTTATTGGAAAATAATAAAGGAAAGGGTCACTTGAATCATTAGTGGAAAATAAAGTTTCATTGTAACAAACAACCGATATGAATAATCATAAGAAGAGATATATTCTCGCCTGAAGTACTTGACCATTTGAAACAAAGCAACGTAACTGTAAGTCGGCACGCGATCTGGTACGCAAAGATTGAAACAAAACAGGAAAAGAGAATGAAAGAGGCGAGGAGAAAAGAATGAGAGACAATGCTGACGTCGATGTAAAACTGAACAAAATCGAACTCTCTAAAAGGACAGTGAATAAATATGCGTACTATTCACAGTATTTGCAATAAGGTGCACCTTTAAATATTTATTTATTTATTTTTTTAACAGATCATTAACAAATTAAATTTGTCACAACATAATTAGATTTATATTTTCATAGCAGGAAATGTGACAACGTAAAACGCTGTCCTTTGTTCGTGATATTTATTATGATTTAATTCATTTAAAATTTTTTTTCTTCTTTTTAAAATATTTTGTTTTTTTATTTTCGCACCTGTCACTGAACTTAATGATGGTATCTTTGATGTACTGAATTTGAATCGTTGATTTGGGAACTATCCCGTTGGAAGTAAATACATAATATATTTTTTTAAAACGCACGATATAAAAGAATGCTTTTATATTGTACTGTAAATATATTATTTATTTAATAGTGGCGCATACCCCACTCGGCGTGATGCGTTTGGCAACGATTCCTATAAATAAATAAATTGTTGAAATGTGTTGACATATGCTGAAAAATGACGAACGTGAAATCATTTGGTCATCTCAACTGGACGACTCAAATCCTGTTTTTGAGTTAAAATTCAAATTAAAGATCTGTAAACTGAAACATTAAGTGTTCGGGACCGTTAATTTCAGTGTACAATTACAATTTTAGAAAATTGTTTACAGTCAAGTGCAATTTTTCTTGTTTAAATTAACGATACAAATTTTCATTTGTTGCGATATTTCGATCTCGCTTGCTTCGGCATTTATTGATGATACTGTTCATTTATATATACTTTGATATCAAGGTGGAAATGTGTATAGTCGTCATTGGTGACGATCGGGTGCAAAAATAAAAAAGAAAATGAATTTCGAGAACGTATGGTGCATGTACTTTGTAAAAAATTGTTGAAAATAAAGTATTTGATTTCAAGTACAAGAACTATTGTACAAGATTTGAAAATTATAACTGATTGTTGTAATTTTTTACATTGAAAATTTTTACTTCACGTTGCTTGAAAAGTCAATAACTTATTTGAAATTTAGTCAGCAAACGACAAGTTTTTTATATTCTTAAGATTGATATTATAATGAAATTATTATTAATATTATTAAAATTATTTTTCCGATGTGAATCATATATTTTTTTACAAAGTACATTAGAAAGAGATGTGCGTTTAATGACTGTAGCGACGCGATGCGTCGAAGCGCGAATAGATGAAATTTATTTATTTATATGAAAATACATATATGAAAATATAATTACCCACGATGTTAGTATCATAAGTAGCATAATCGTATTTAATATTTTTGAATGTCAGCGGAGTATGTACATTTCTGTAATAAAATTGCATACTTTTATGTGTACAGACAATGAAAAAGAAATAAAAAACAATAAAGAAATAAACGATTCAATAAATGTGAATACAATACATATTTAAGACAGAAACAACACATGCTTTACTTTCCTACTTTATGTAATAAAAATTCCACAACTATCTGCAAATTTGACGCAGTTTTTGTTGTAATTTAATGCAATTATGACGTAGTTTTAGAGTGATGTGTTCTTTTTCACTATTATTATAATATTGTATAAAAGATCGCAATTCGATGTCTCTTTTTGGAGTAATTGCATGTTTAAAATAAAATTTTACGAAAATAGTTTATTATATAGCAAAAACAATATGGTAATATGCCAAAATATTGTAAATATAGAGTTGCTTTCTTCGTTATTTTGCGTTGTAAGTTATTTTCGAACTTGAAGGTATTTTTGAAGGGAGAAAAAAAATTAATAACAATTTAATAAAAATTAAATACTAATAACATGTTAATAAAAATAAATACTAATAACATGTTAATAACATGTTAATAAAAATTAACAACTTTAATCTCAGTTTTAGTGGTCATCTGTACAGAATACTATACAAATTTATTCTGGTGTAACTGTACATTATGAAAAATATTGCATTGCATTTATAAAATTGCATCTGCAATGCAGTCATATTTACTTATGCTCTATGTCTTCAGTTATAATTTCTATGACTGAATCATATTCACTTATTTGCGTGTTACTTTGTTCATTTTTGGACTCCAAGACATCTGCGTGATGTCCATTACTTTGAACGCCTACCAGCTGAGCGTTTTTCCTTTCTGGCAGTACTTGTAGAAGTGTCTCTTGCCAAGTTTTGCCTTCAGTCACGCGTAAAATTATTTCAAACACTGCAAAAACCATATATTTATTTATGAATACATTATATTAAAAATACATATGATATGAAACAGATGTAGTCAAATTTTTTTATAGATTATAATTTCATTGTATTAAAAAGAGCATTTTAAAAAATAAAAAAAAGAGAGAGAAAATATAAGAAAAACTCACCATGATCAACTGTTAATACTTTTCTAGCTTTCATTTTTAAAAATTTATCTAATGGCAATCTCGCATGTTGAATTCCTTGAGCAATAGCAGTTTTATGACAAAAACCCTGAAAAGAAAACAAAAAATAAATCTTACGCAATTTTGTGTAATAATTCATACATAATTCCTAAATTGAAAGTCATAATAATTAATAAATAAACAGTTATTAATAATATAATATAAACAAAAAAAGCTGGTTTAAATATAAATGTTTATAAACAACTGACTTTTTATATAATTTTGTATATACATTTTTTTGTTCACTTAAATGTATTTTTCATCCATAGTACCTTCTGACTGTTGTGATCCACTAGACCTCCAATAACGTAAACGCAACTGTGATCCACATGTTCGATGATGTTCTCTGATTCACTAGTTAAGTACACAATTTTTTCCTTTGGGAATAAATCCAGGTAACTTTCTGAATAAAATTTTACCTACAACACAACAGAAATATTTAACCAAAAATATTACATGAGCCAAATATTATTATTATTAATATTATTTCCAAATTTATAAGACATTAAAATTTAAATAATTGACAGCCATAGTATTATTATTTAAATAAGTTAATATATATAATTATACATATATATTTTCAAATAACTTACATCCCAGTGTTCATAACCATTATGTTTTTTCATTTGATCCAACGATTTCCCATTGAAATTAGTCAAAGAAAATTGCAGGGGAGCAACAGCTCTCCTATTTAACGTATAACATCTTAATATTTGTTTGATTAATTTTGCAATGTCTTTATCTATCATTAAGTCATCAAAAGACATGTCTATTGTAACATTTAATTTACATTCACTATCAGCCATGGTGCTCCTTTTTAATTCTTTTCTTGATGGTCCAAGATCAATGTTGTTAGCTTTTTTAAATGCTCTTCTTTCTTTTGCCTTTAATCGTTCCTTTAATCTAACACACAAAAACAAAACATCATTGAAACTGAATAATTTAATTATTAATTTAAAACAATGAAAACAAATGAAAATGAATATTGAAAATGAATAAGATCAATTGATCTTTTTTACCTTTTTTCACCCTTTCTCTCGATCCATTTTTTAGCTTTTAACAATTTTTTCATCTGTCTTTTACTCAACTTGCTCTCTACATCTGTGACATCAGTTTTGATTGAATCAGCCAAGTTTTCCAATTTATTCTTATTATTATCATCAACGTTCGTTTGTACCATTGCAG
Source organism: Aradophagus sp. ZL-2020 (assembly GCA_022817685.1). NCBI lineage: Eukaryota > Metazoa > Arthropoda > Insecta > Hymenoptera > Scelionidae > Aradophagus > Aradophagus sp. ZL-2020. The sequence goes on along the minus strand of JABFOV010003313.1, from coordinate 11,040 downwards.
ATTCCTCTGCACTATTCTCCATATTTACAATTTACAACAATAAATTATCTAGAATACATTAAACCTCTTTACTAGAGTAGCAGCTAACAATAAATAAATAAATATTTACAGAAAACAAGTCGCACGTGCGATTGTCTTAACAGTACGGTGGCGCCATCTACTCCAAACAACTGGCGAGAGCGATAATTGGAGGAGACTGCCCCCAACAATGGTGCAAGAAATGGATAAAAAACAAAAACATTGGTGACAATTTTGATAATTTGACCTTCCAAATAAAATTTACTAATATTATTAAATTATTGGAAACATAATTTTAAAATCGTTTATTTAATTGTTGCATACAAAATAATAAAATACAGATATGTATTTACAATTTGTTTCGTTTTATTTATTTTTTTTTTTTTTGTTTTCAATTCAGAAAATCTGGATCGATTGGAGATTATCTGATAAAAAACTTTGTGTACTTAAAAATATTTGAAATGAGAATTGGCATGAATTCATACCTTTAATTAAATTAATTTAATTATGTTCAATAACGTTTTAGAACCCATATAGACTCAGACGTTGCATGCGATGACATTATTGTTAATCTGCGACCTTTTCACGATTGCGATACTTGGCAACAGTAAGTTCATTATGAAGAAATATTATAATTCGTGAAAAATGGTAATGACAGGACTAAACTTTTCAAAGAACAGTTTCCTGTTCATGAAGTTGCGGATAAAGTTATCATGTTAAATTAAATATCTGAAATCATTCATAAAAAAAATTGTGTGTAAATGTTTGCAATAATGCTCTTGAATGATTTAATCATTAATGCATACGATTATAAAAAGAGAAACAAGTCATATATAAAAAAAATTCAGGAAAATATATTTTAAATATACTTTATAAGTGCATTTCTTAAATTCCGTTAATCATTATATTTTAAATTCTGCAATGTTTTCAGATTTCAGATGTGCCCTAGTGTCTTTCAAAAATATTCATAAAGGTAGTTAGGATCACACATTTATCTGTGTGCTTTAATCAACAGGTTTTTTATTCAAATGATATTATTTATAAAAGATACCGAAAGGAATATTTTTTTGCTTTACAGTAGATGCTAGAATTTTCCATATAATCTCAGTCATAAGGTAATAATAAAAGTAAAAATTATTTTTAATCTACAAATTAAAATATTTAACTTTGGTGGCATACTAACTGTAGAATCTTTAAAGAGATGGACTCTGTCACTTACAGGGTTTCTTGAAATAAAAAATCCATGACTTCTTCAGTCAAGTGTGATTTAATTGAATCATATTATTTTAGCTTGTTATATCATGTAAAAAAGATATTTTATTTGTGATTTTATACACATGAAAGTAAATTTTCAATTCAACAGATTTTGCAATGTTTATAATATGAATTTTAACACATTTTTTACAGTTATTTGATTTGATTTTAAAATTATAACTTCACGATTTAATATACAAATAGTTAATAATTTGTACTGTAATACATAATTTGTATAATATTTAATTGAAATATCAATTTTGTTTACAAGCGTATCTTAAAGCTTATTTCATAGCAAATTATCGTCTTTATTAGTTGTATTTAAGTCATTTTCCAATTCAAAATTCAACGTTATAACACTTGTGAACATTTCTATAATACAAATTCAACAAAATCTTGAATTACTATTATTGGCGAATTTACGCCTTAAGTTTCTACTCTGTATATTTTTTCTTTATCGATTCTACCATTACGCAGAGAACGTTGAGTACATAACCTGATGGAGTTATTTTCAATTTCAGGTGTTTGTTTGTCATGGGGAGATTTACTGGCTTAAAGTTGAGTAATTCCAGTTCGCTCATCTTAAACTACAGCCAATAGATGCTACAACATTGACAACAACAACAGCTGTCATTATCAGCTGAACCAGAGGAGGGGAAATCCAATTGTTACAAGGGAAAGCGACGCGGACGACGTGCGTGTCACGGATGCTTGCTCGTCGCACATTCCGCGATTCTGCAAATGAGTAATTTTGACTCGTCAAACGTTTATCATTACCTTGAGGATGATGACAAATCGGCAAACAATGCTCATCAAACGAATCCTAGTGAGTCTTTTAATCGATTTATTACTAAGTGTTATATTCTGTTTAATAAATTGATATGAACGATTCTGATGAAGTAAAGAATTTGCGCGATAAACAATTCATTTTTATGTTTGTTTCTTACATTGTTGATCGACAAATTTTAATTGTTTTTACTGGTTATTGATAATTTGTTATAACAATGATAACTGTGATTTCCATCTTATATATATTTATATGAAGAATTGGTTAGAATTTTGTGGCACACAATATTTTTTATGCTGTATATATAAAAATATATATCATTAAATTTAGCAAAGCCAAATTTTTAGAACTTTTAGAACTAAAATAAAATTTGTTAGAATACTATACAACATTCAAGAAAAATATTTTTATTCTACTTTAGAAATAAAATACAAAATTATTGAATTTTTTCATATTTAAAGTTTATGTATTTTTAAATAATTTGTTCAAATCAATTTACTCTGTTGATTAATTATAGTGCTGCAAAATGTAAAAGGAAATCTACAAAAAGATACAGTTTTAGTGTTTTGAGAATATCAAAAGTTGTTTCTTGTACATTTTTTTTTTTTTTTTTTTTTACATTCAAACTATTTGCAAATAAGAAACCTGCCCTGTATATTAATTAAATTTTTGGCGAAATAATAATATACTTGTTTCTGGTGGTTACATCACATACTGTAATTTTTTTTATACATGCATATTACAATTAATAATAATAATAGTAACAATAAATTAATTCATTTAGAAATTTAATAAAACTAACATTTTTAAGTATGATGTTAAGCATGATGTTAAAAAAAATGAAGACAGGAATTGGCAATATAAGCAAGGATAATTGCATAACATTTTTGCTCACCACCAAACAAATTGACAATGTATTATATTATACAAATGCAATTAAGAACCATGTGATCATCAAACCTGTTACTTCATACAGTGCAATTTTCATTGCGATTAGATCAAATGTTTTATTCGTACTGTTGTTAGCATCTTAAGTGTGTAATGTTTAATCTATATTCGTTTTTTATCAAATGAGTTTACCGTGTTTTGTGTTGTTTATTATCACTATTAATATTATTATACATTATTTTATGCACATTTATTACAATTGATTCTTTTTGAATGTAATTTTTCTTGGAAGTAATTGTTTCTTGATAAAATGTCTATATATATAGTGCAGTGTATATGACAGTATCTATTAGATTTTAAGCATGGGACCCTCTCTTGAATGTAACAGTGACAATCAAAGTATTTTAAATTAAAAATATATTTAAAATTTATGACTTTTTTTACTTATAATAATATAATTGCATCTATGTGTTTGTACATACGTTTCCGACAAAACATCAATATTATTAAACATCTACACTTGCTGTTAATCAAGCTGCTTTAAACTCTTATTTATTTTTCACTTTAATCAACTCCCTTTTCTCACGTTGCTTTATTCAATGCTTTATCTGCAAAAATTATCCAGACCCGCGAGGTTTTCCCATTGGTGTCTGTAAAAATGCACGCATAACGATATTCCAACGCGGTCCATTATCACCACTTTATGAAAAACTTTTGGTTCACAAGTCTCTTTAACATTACTGACTCGATGAAAACAATATACGATTGTATAACTAGTGGAATAATTACTGTTAAATTTATTGCAACGGTACATAAACATCTCCTTATCTGTAATCTTATCTTCAGTTCAAATTATTAATTAACAATCAAATAGTGATAATTAACTAATTAGTTCAGAGAACAATTTGTGAAAGAAGTTTAAATTATATTATCTTGTTAAATCATTAAAAGTAGCAGAGGGGACAGTATACAATTACACAAAAGTAGTTTGCAGGGTTTTCAAGATTTAATTCATCTTTTAAATTTGTTTGGAAAAAAAAATGTCGCAGAATTATAAGACTACGCTTGTAAATAAAGATACAATTATTTTTTTGTAACAGTTATAATTTCTATAGCTTGAACTCATCTAATCTAATTGGTCTAGGAAGATGCTTTCACTATTAATGCATGTGCTCTTTATTTCCGCTGCAACCTTTTGATGTTTTTTAGAATATGGGTCAATGTTGTCTTGCCCTTCCTTAGACGAGCAGAGGATGACTTCAAATGGACAGAAGCTGACAGTCAACGAGATGAGTCAGACAGTCAACTCTGAGAACAATCATAGTGGCTCCTTTGCCGAAAATGTGGCGCTTTCCAGACATGATATCGTGCTCGATTCTGATGTCTACTGGGAAATGAACTATCATGAGGCTGCTATTTATTTAGAAGTAAGTTTAAGCTTTTTCTTTATTGACTTTAAAATTATCGATATTTTGTCACCCTGAAAAGTCCTGGAAAAGAGTTAGTATAAGGTCTTGAAAAGAAAACTATTCATCTGAAACTGAACATCTAATAAGGAAAAGGGGACTTTGAATAAATACTTCTTTGTATGGGATAGCGATATTTAATCAATAGATATCCTTACATTATTTATATCATTCATTTATAATATTTATTCAATGAAACCTTGTTGGATTTCAGGAAGGCAGAAATAATGAAAAATTTGACTCACACCCCAGGCATCCTGAAGACTTGCCGGCATATCTATTGGTACACAATAACTGGTATTATGGACTTGATCTCTTGACCTCATTAATTTTGTTGGCTTTGGCATTTGTTGAAGAACCAGCGGTACCTTTATTTAAAGTAAGCAGAAAATAGTAAAATAATCTATTATCTCTAATCTAAAGGCTCCAAAAATCCTCTTTAAAGTAGGAAAAATTATATATTTACCACAAATTACTCAATCATATCATCTAAAATTAATGATGAATTTCAGCTTCCAGTCTGGGCTCATGGAACTATTGAATTATTAGCTTTAACTTCCATCGGCGTTGAACTAGCGTTAAAGTTACGATGGATTGGATGGAAAATGATGTTGAAACACAAAAGAACGATGATAAAGGTATGTTTTAATTCTATAGTTATTCCAATTGATTTTAACAAACGGATACAAATTAGATTAGTTAAAAATGATTGAAAATGGGATCAATTTATTAAGAAGGTTGAAAATCAATACAAATTCCTGTACCAAATGTTAATGTTGATGTAATGTTAACAGTGTATCACCTTAATCATCATGTTCGTTGAAGCTGTGACTGTGTTGGCTCGACAGTCGTCACATTTTCGTGTGACACGTGCTCTTCGACCAATATTTCTCATAGATACTAAGTATTGTGGAGGCGTTAGACGATTCATAAGACAAATCTTGCAAACACTTCCGCCAATTTTGGATATGCTTGGTCTTCTTTTATTCTTCATTCTCACCTACATGGTTCTGGGTTACTTCCTATTCAACGAAATGAACAGAAATTTCGCAACACTGCAGGACAGTTTTGTCAGTCTTTTCGTCCTTTTGACTACTGCAAAGTAATTTATTAAAAAAATAAATAAATGAATAAATAGAACACAATCAGTATAAACAATAGTATAACATGGATGGTAAAATAAATATCATTTCAAAACTCAGATGCAATGGTCAGACAGACATTCAAAAGCTTGGTGGTAGTCGTTAAATCATAAATTCAATGATTTATAGTCCAAAAATGAGATAATTGTTTATAATTGTTTCAAACAATATTGTTATTGTATTAAGTCTTAATATTATCCATGCTGTACAAAATTAGTCGATATTTTTTGTCCCAGAGTAGAAAAGTACACTTTTTTACCTTAGAGAGTTAATTTAATAACTCAATAATGATAATTAATGATGTCGACGTCATTTTCAATTATGTTGCGTAAAAATAAATTCATTTCTCGCTCCAAAGCTAAAAAGTATGACTTTCTACCCGCTGAACAGACATTGAATAATAATTTCCTCACTTGGAAAAAAAATGAAAAAAAGGTAGGTTCTAATCAACGGAATTCATGTTTTCTTTTAGTTTTCCAGATATCATGATGCCGTCTTTCTCAAAAAGCAAGTGGTACGCCATTTTTTTTGTATGCTACCTCTGCACAATGTTATATGTTATGATGAATCTCATGCTGGCTGTTGTGAATGAAACTTTCACAACAGCGGAACGTGATAAATTCAAGAAACTGTTTCTTCACAAAAGAAAAGCCTGTCAACATGCTTTCAAATTATTGGTTTCAAAGCAGCATCCAGAGTTAATGACGTTCCGACAGTTTGAAGGACTTATGCGTTATTACGCACCTCACAGATGTAAGATAGGGACATATTTTTATGAAAATTAACACAATTTTTTATTTTAATAACCATTAATATTTTCATTGGTAATAAAATCATGCAAACTGCATTGTGTTTTTAGCCATGAGAGATGTAGTGTTAATGTACTATCACATGAACACATCTGGTACTGGTGCTCTAACTATGGAAGAATTCCTTTCTCTGTATGATGCAGAGATGCTCAATTGGGAACCACAATATTCCAATACTCCATGGTATAGCACCACTTGGCAACCTCTGCAGTATTTATGCCAAGGTGCACGCGTAGTTAGCGAGTGGAAATACTTTGAACACTTAATTTGTAAGTTTTAACTAATGAATCTTTTATTTATAAATGCAGCTTTTGCAGACAATACATTTTTTCAAACATGTAATGATATTCCATTTATTTAATTTTCTTTTCATTAGTATTTAATTATACATTTGAATATAAGTATAATTAAACTTTTAGATACAATTATAATTGCCAACGGGATTTCAATGATGTTGCGATTATTTGAACCTCATGAAAATCGACAGTTAGCTGCACATGCGTTTGCTGCATGCTGGGATACTTTGCTGTTTGGTGGTTGTAAGTTATAGTTTTTGCATAATATAGCATACATCATACAAAATATTTTTAATAAGTTAGCATACTATTTACGCACATTTTTGTTTTAGTTTTTATTGTGGAAGCTTTGACGAAAATTCTCAGCTTAGGACCAAGAAGATACGTGAATTCGGGATGGAATCTTTTTGACTTTAGTACGTCCATTATGACTGTGGTTGCAGCATGCGCCATCACACTATTTCCGAATAGTGTAGTTTTTGTGATTTTTCGACCACTTCGATTATTGAGACTGTTCAAGATCAAAAAGCGATATCGAGATGTATTCGGAACTTTAGTGATACTAACACCATTAATGTGTTCAACAGCAGTAGTCATGCTCGTTTTATATTACTTTTTTGCAATCATTGGAATGGAACTTTTTGCTGGATACGATATGCGCAATTGTTGCAAGTAAATATCATGTAAATAAACTAGAATAATTATAGGCATAAAATTCAGCATATAATTATTACATGATTATTCATTACAGAAACTCCACAGTCGAAGATTTTTACAAATATTCTGAAAACTCTACATCGTCTTTGGGTTACTATTATTTAAACACTTTTGACAATTTAATGGCCAGTTCTATTACGCTGTTTGAATTGACAGTTGTTAATAATTGGTTCATTTTGATGAATGCTTATACAATCATAATTGGACAATACACACGAATTTATTTCATGGTCTTTTACCTTATAACTATGATCGTCTTAACAATCGTTGTATCTAGCTTCTTGGAAGCATTTCGATTCAGGATTCAATATAAACGATCAACATCGAAACGAGATGGTAATTCAATAAATATTTGTTTTCTATATTGATCAACTTCTAATTTTAATAATTTAGTCTTACATTATTAATTCAATCAATGAGACTGAAACTTTATTAAATAAACATTTATTTCTTTCTTTTTATTTTCATATTGTATTAATGTTTTATTTTTTTAAAAAATAACTTTAATTTATTAAATAGTCTTAATGAATATTTTACAGAAGAAAGAATGTTGCATGAAGAAGTAGATATAAAATGGGATGAACTGCAATCAGTGATTCAAAATTTCCAAATCATTGAGCAACTGCGTTCAGATTTTATTGTTGGTGTAAGTTCTATTATCAACAAGCATATTATGTCAAATTCTTATTCTATATATTTTATGACTAACATGAACTTAATTTTATAACAGGGTAACACCACTTACATTGGATCTCGACCCCGAACCAGAGAAGTTTTACAGAGAAGAATGTACATTCATGAAATATATGAGTGGCTGGCGGAAGCAAAAACGCAAGAGAGACAAGTAAGTACATTTGAGGAATCAGGACTTGATGATGGAATGAATAGTTCTGAACAGGCAATGCTCAACGGATTGTCGTTACAACAACGTAATAGTCCTACCTGATATTTTTAAATTATCATATACTTGAAGTATGAATTACACAAGAAACTTACAAAAGAATCATCTGAACTACATACGTAATTTTCTACAAACAGCTACAACAATTGTATCACCAAAATTCAATAACCAAAGATCGATTCAATATTAGCAATGTATTCCATTTTACTTGAGATTTATCGAAGAATTAAATTAAAATTATTTGATTATTAATTTTAAAAAGATGTATGTAAATAAGGTAGTTGTTTATTTGTTACTGAAAAAGAAAAAAAAACCTATAAAGAGTAATATATCAATTCCATATGTTGATTCCATAATTAGAGTAATGAAAAAAATCATTATAGATTATAATGAAAATATGGTTGTTATTTTAAATTAAATATTTATCTTATTATGCTTGTCATCTTGTATATGCCATATCTTAAATGTATTTAAGGATGGTATTAATTGTATTCTTCATAAGTAAAACATAGGTAGATTGTGTACAGATTTTATGAAAGTATTATTTTATGTTGATTTGGATGTAAATAAATTAATTTATTTAAATGAATGAATTCATTTATTTGATCTTTTGTTATTGAGAAGAAAGCAATAACAAAAAATGCATATATTTTAACTGAAAATGAATATATTTATTTTTTTTTTTTTTTTAATTGAAATATTTATTGCTTTTGAAATTTAATTGTAAAAAAAAGTAGAATTGAACAGATTTATATTTTATTAACTTTCGTGATCGGAGTTGGCTTAAAAGAAATAAGTATTTAATTGATTAAGTTATTTATTAAAAACATATAGTTACACTTAATAGACACCATAAATACTCACTACATTCATAGTACCCTGTGATTTATCTATAGGGTTTGAAGTAATCATCCATTTTTAAAGTTTTAAATACAAGTAAGCAGCTTTACTTATTATATTCATAAAAATATTGTTAACGGTTTATTTATGCATTACATATATTTACAAAGACACATTGATTTGATTAAGTGTAAAATATGTAAATTAACTACTGAATTTTGTAATTAGTGAATAATTGGAATAACGATATAATGCACTGATTAAATTAATTAATAGTTTAACGTCTTAAACAGATAATTGATGCAAAAACATATATAAAAAATGTAATTCAAAAATAATTCAAAATGTCATCCAGTAGGCTTCAGGTCATTGTCAATCTAGAATTAAGCTGTTAAGAATGTGCATTACCGTAGTCTTCCTTTGTTGAAATTTCCTATAAACGCAAATAACCAACACACAAAAGTTATGATTGTTGCATATTAGTATCCATCTATGTGATAATAATGAAATGGCTGATATTGATTCACACGAAATCGTGATATGGTGCATGATTGAGAAATAATATTATGTAAGCTATAATTATGAAATTTATCAAAGTTATTAACTTGTGAATTAAAAGCATCAGTAGTCTTTTTCGCCATATCCATCGCTGTCAAGTATGTAATAAAATGATACACAAGTTATTAAAAATGCCAAAGATAATTGATCATATAGCGTATATCATTCATTACATGGGCATTAATCCGAGATTAGTTGTAATACTGTCATCAAGGTACTATTCAATATTTTTGACCATTCTTTGGTTTCCCTGGTTTCATAATAATCTTTCATCATAAATTCCAATGACCAGTGCAAATTGATATTTTGGAAGATCATAGACTTTTATAAAAAAATTCCATAGTGAATAGTTATAATTTTTCAAATTGTTCTTCCATATAAATTATTATTTATTATACAATGTTTATAAAAATTTTCTGTAACTTATCAGATCATGTTGTATGGTCATGAATAATATTTATGAATATTTATGAAAAATTATTATGTTCTACAATTTCACTTTAACCAGGGTAGTCAAAAAAATTCTTGAGAATACTTCAATAAATCTCTAAATACCTCAGAATTCCTGTAATCACGTGATTTAAATTGCAAGTTATCTCACATTACCTAGTCAACACTGAATTCCCCAGTGGTTCCTCCGCGTTAACAGGGAGAAATTGTGTTAACGCGGCGGAACCGCTGAGGAATTCAATGTTGACTGGGTAATAGCTGATTTTTTTCGCTTGTCACATTCATCATAAATTCATTAATTTTCTTTTCCCGTAGTGGTCTCATGTAATTTATGGTTGGCCCTGTATTGTAACGTCATGTATAAAGTTGTTTTACACTATTAACATAAATATATTTATAGTATGCTTATTCTTTTTTAAAATTTTTCACGTTTTTTAATTTATCTTTTGGAAAATGTTCTACTGGCGCTTTTGATAAGAAAGAAAAAAAAGTGTATAGTCCTAGAGGCGTATTTGATTCCAATGTGCTAACGGACGGAATGAACAATTTGAAACAAGTTCCATTTAAATGATTTATAGTGATATATAATTGATTCGCAATATAGATTGTCAAAAATGGATTAATTAAGGTAAATGTGTCATTAAATGTACGAGTGTACTACTTTTTTTTTAATTATATTAATTAAAAGAATAATACTAGTATAGTACTTAATAAATCACCCTACTAATTTTATGAATTCATGTTTTTTATTTAATATGAAATTAATAATTATTCACTGAAACATTTACCTTACATCAATAAGTATGGTTTAGTAGAAAGCAAATTAAGGCGATGAATCAAGTAATTTCTAACATTTGAACACGAAATCATATTTCGAGCAGGCTCGAAATTAACGAAGGCGATTTATTTTATGT
>JABFOV010003312.1:0-16765 GCA_022817685.1 Aradophagus sp. ZL-2020 | reverse complement strand
GCATGTGGTATTTTATATTTTGCATCGTTCCACGAGTAATGAAAGAAAAAGTAATGATAAATTATGTTCCTGAAGTTTCCAACGTTTATTAGTAAACGAAAATATAATTCGATATACTTTTCTTTAAACAAATAATAGTATCATTTGATTGAATAACGTTAAAAGCAGAATCTAGATTATTTTATACCTGAGAATATAATCTTTTCATTTTTGATTACAGTATATGTTACCATATTATATATAATTAATTTTCGTTTATTAATAAACGTTGGAAACTTCAACTTCATGATAAATTTTGGTGTCGATTTTTCCAAATTCGAATTTGTTGGTAAAAAATGTTGAAAATGTTATTCGATAGGAGTTTAAAACACATAAACATGTTTTTCCTCCTCCAGTCGAATTTTCCATCGACTTTTCAAAACAAATCTCTCAATGATAATTGAAAGCGAGCTGTTGGTCGAAAGACGCGTGGATACATAACAGAGAAGCTAACAATAACAACCGTATAAATTCCTTGTGTAAACGGCAATCTTCATAATACATCCTCGCCATTCATATTCCATTGTGCGAAGGTGGATGGTACTAATTAAGTTTGATATTTAAATCTTCGAAGGTTCGTGGAAGTTTGCATTCATTCCGGCGAAATTATACACAGCGGGGAAATCTTAATTCGAGGGAGCTTGACATACGGTTGGAACAAAGTTATGCTTTTAATTGAAATCCGTGTATTGTTCCAGCGACTCGGGACAACTTGTATGTACTAAAAACAAGCCTGATTTACCGACGGCGCGCATAATTTGACAAATCGTTCCTCCCGTACAACCGGAATTTAATAAAGGGAGAACGGGTCAATATCGTCAGCACTTTATCAGAATTTGCCCGCTCGTTGGACTTTGATGTCCGATAATCCGCGAGTGGCCGACAAATCGGAGGGAAGAAAATGTAAATTTCCCAACGAGGCGCCATTTTTCCGCGTCACTTTCCTTCGCGGTGAAAAGAAGAAAAAAGGCAGGGAAAAAGCCCCGCGATAAAAAACGGATTGTCCACTTAGCGTTCCGGAATCCCGGTTGACTCGCGACTAAAATGTCCCGCTATGTTTCCTTGTGTGCTTGGATTTGAAAGAAAAATGTTGGCGTTCCACGTGACGGCGGGTCATTATGAGAAATTGATTTTTGTTTATTATCGCCTCGCGCGTAAATGAAACGGTACAGTTAGCGTTCCCATTAAAACCTCGGCCAGGCCGACTCGCTTGTTTTGCTCGCGAGACTCGAAATAACGCGAGTCAATTTTAACGGTGATCTGGAAATCCGCAATGAAAAAGCGAGAGACGCGATTGGCTGGGAGACCTGATTGATTCGAGTTGTTGTACGCAAATTGCAATTCTAATCGACTGGTTAGCTTCAGAAGTGGCAAAAGAAGCGAGACGGAGAGTTTAATTTCCACGCTCGGAGGAGGACAATAGAAAACGATTTCGTCGTTGCAATTTAGAAACGTGGAGTTACAAAGTCGGACTAATGCGCCGGACGAGTTGTATTAAGGCGGCGCGAGGCACGTGATATCAACCTTGAACGTTGTCTCAAATTACTTTGAAAGTCAATGCAAAAGCGAACGAGTGACCAAGAGAAAAGAGAAAACATTGATCCTTTCTAACTTTTTTTCCAGGACACGAGACGTTTGTCCCTAATGAAAACGTATGCACGGCTAACGTTGCTGATAAACGTGGATTGTACCATTTAGATATATTACATTTATGTTTCAAACCGCGCAGAAGCCACTTTGATAATTAAGGACACAATTTTACTTCATTATCATTCTTTTCCTACAATTTGTCAGTCGTAAAGAGTAATGTTCGAAATTAGCAGAACTTGCAAATTAGTGATAATAATCCACACGAGAAAAGACGATCGTTTAAAACGTAGTGCTTATCTTAATGTAATCTGGAAGGACGTATTTTTTGAGAAACGTAAAAAGTTACTGTTGGAATAATTGCAAGTGTGAAGTGGAATAAAAAGACGCGCTTTTGTAATGGCGGAAAAATTGAATTAATTCGCATACAATTAACTCAAATACTATATTTTGCGTGTAGCTATTTATATTTATTTCAAGCGCGTTTCGAGCTCTGAAATTGTGTGCAGGAACGTTGAAAATAAAGTGGAAATTGAATTAGAATGAAACTTGTTTCTGTACCAAAAACGTCGTGTCTTCGGTCTCATAATCAATTACGTTTCCATATATTGAGGACGAAGGTCGTCAGATCGATTAAACTCGACCTCCGCGTGGCGCGATCAGTCCATAACCGAAACGATCGGACGAACCTCGCTCGCTATTAACATTAATATCGAATGTTAAAGCGAGAACCGAAGGTCTCGTAGTATTTTGAGCCGTGAACAAAAAATTTACGCCAATTTAAGCACTCAAGTTTAATTTACTTTGCGAAATTTAATATGCGCATTAAATCTATTTATATCTAGATATGAAAAATCACACAATCTTTTTGCCGTATATTGAAACCGCGCTGTCATATTGGATTTTCGTCGGGCGGAAAAAGTCAGTTGAAATAAACAGATCATAGTTCACGTCGCTCAATTTCTGAAAGTAACACTGCGGAAATTAAAAGTTGTTATTTTAGACGCAATTTCCCCGTAGAGTACACTATAAAACGATTAAAAAGCTATTTAGATTCGATAAAAATTTTACATTCATTACAGAGTAAAAACTTTATTCAACATCGTTTCATACGTCGGATTAGTGTTATTATTTCGATTATTCCGACTAATCTGCCTCTGGAAATAGGTGGAAAACTTCACGTCGTAATAAATATTCTCGCGTTACAAAGTCTTTCCTAGCACCACTTTTATTCACCTATTTTTTTAGACTTTTTAATTTATTCATTAGGAAATTATAACACCCATTGTCGTAATAGGGACAGCGCGGGCAAAAAATGTCTCGCAGTATCTACTTAATGATTTGTCTTACCTCTCATTAAGATAACGATAATGACATGTTTATAAAGTTTATTTATAGACGAAGTTTTATTCATATCTGCAATGTAAGAATGTTTCTTAACAATGTTTTAAATAAAAATAATATAAAAACAAAGAGTACGTTTTTTTATTTCAAATATAAATGCAAAAAGTGTAACAAACAGTTGAATCTGCGATATTAAATCTTTCGGATAAATTCTTTCAAAAACTTCGATCAAAATCAATTGTATTGAATGTTACTTTTTTCGAATAAACAAATCTTCAATTGCAACAAATTCACGAGATTATTTATAAATAATTTACAGCCAGTAAACATGACAGAAATCAAATCGAAAATGAGATTGCTGTCGACATTCTCGAAGTCTCGTTGATAAGATATCCGTCGATTCTCGAAAACTTTTTACTCTACAAATAAACCGATAAACTTGACTCAACGTAGCAACTGACAACTACGGGGTAATAGAAGTACGCTGCCCGCGGCTTCGAGTTGGCCGACACTTGCACCTATTCACGTCAACGTCTTCTCAATCTTCATTTCGTAATTACGGAATTGACGTCCACAATGTCGCCAGAAAAACGCGCGGCGCGACAAATAGTCCGACTTTTCGTCTCGACCGACCACAGTGGCCCGATTGGCCCAATTTCAGAAGCCATCGATCACTTAGCCTCATTTCCGTCCGTGGCGCTACCTAAATTCCAATTTCCCATTCCTTTTATTTTCTACCTGGCCGTCGCCTCGCTTTTACGTCGGGAAAGCCCGAGAAACGCAACGAACGGCGCCTCGAAACAGTCGTAACTACGTTTTGGCAATAGCGTCCGAGCAGAGGGCGCGCAAAAAGCGGTTTTAATGGAAGCGCCGGCGGGGCGCGGGGGCGGCCACACGGCGCTCCGGCTCGGATTCGTTTTGAGGACGTTTCATTTTGCGGCCAGGGTGGCTCGGGCCTGTGCTATCGTGAGAGCATCGCGGGACTTAAAGACGGGGTGGGAACGTGGCAATCTTCCAAGAAAGTAATTTGGTGCTAGCAGGTATAGATGGTCACGCGATTTCGGTCGCTCAAAGAAAGAGAGAGTACGCGCTATTCAAAGCACCGGGCACCAAATCGCCGCTGTCCTCGTCCCGCGCGTTGTCGCGCCGACGGCCGTCTCTCTCGCGGATCCTTTGCGTTTTACTCTTCCTCTTATCCGCGGCACGAAATTATATCCCTGCGAAAGAGGAAAGAAAACGGATGGCGGAGATGGGAAGAAAACGAAAACGAAAAAAGGGCCACGAAGAAAAAAAGGGGGAGGTCGACGAGAAAGAGCGAGAGGAACGGATGCGAGGACGAGGATAAAGGTGGGAGGAAATTCGAAATCAAGAGTGGTCCACGCAAAACGAGATTGATTCATAATCATCGGCGGCTTGCTTCCGGTGGCTTGACAAAGTTGCCAGCCGAGTAGCGGCGAATTTTGAAATTGGAGCAATTGAGCGGACGAGTGCTAAAAGGCGGAAGTTGAACAAAAGATGGGGAAAGTGTGGGGGTAAATTTTGCCATGGGATTGTGACGATTTTTCGAGGGGAATTCAACTTTGATATTTGTTAATAACGTTTGATTACAAATTGTAGGTGGAAGCGTTACGCTATAATTTCCACTTTTTGAGGAATTTTTTTTTATTTTAGTAAACGTGATTTTAAGAAAACATTGCGAGGTATGCAAAAAATGTAATTTTTGGAATTTATTTATAATGATATTATTTAATTTAGTTAAGACATTTTAAATAAACTTTTTCGAGTGAACAATAAATATCGAAACAAAAATGTTCATAAACAACTTACTAACTTATTTGCTAAAGTACAAAAATATTAAATTCCAGTACGATTTGAAAATATATTCTTTGTTTCTTTTACAACACGCCTACTAAAATTTGCCATAAAAGTTGCCACAAATTTTCCTTCCAGCAATAAAAACTCAATATCACCCATTTATCACCGTACAGCTTAAACGTTTGCTATTCGCTCGTTTCACTATGCCTGCTTTAAAATCGACTTCCAACCTGAACACGGAGTTAAGTTTCCTAATAAGAAGTAACAGTGTGAAATTTCTAAATCAAAAAAAGAAAGTCAAATGCATTAACTCTATAAGTTCAGGACATCAGGCTCATCTCGTCCGATTTACAATCACCTTAGATTTTCAACCGTGGGAACATTCTTTTTTTTTTTTTTTTTTTTTTTTCGTTTTTTAATATTTTCGCCTGCAGTTTTATTACTTCCAATATCCTTTTCTTTGCAAAGCGTTGCACTCGAAACATTTCGAATATCGAAAAATTATTGAGTGGTCCAACTTAATATACTCGAATTGCAAGGTCGAGTGGACTTACACTTCCAATAGCGAAATTCCAATTACAGTAAAAGTTTTCCTCCAGAAAGTTCCTCGAGATGAGGAAAAAGTAGTTGCCAGTCGTTCTGCGATTTAGTTGAAGTATTTATAAAAATGTCAATAAATGTCATGTGCATTGATTGTCCGTGTTAATAGAGCCGTAACAGTTTTGGGGTGGGAGGAAGAAAAGAAATGATTGTCGCAATAAAATTTGTAAAACCAGATAAATTGGAAAAACAATTTACGGACATTTTGGTAATTTTCCTGATAAACTTAGGATTTTGTATGTGGATTTCATATTGATTTTTATTTAAATATAATTGGATGTTAATTGATTTTTTTTTCGAGAATCAAAAAATATATAATAGCACGTCAGAAAAAAAATACAGAATTTCTCATTTGCACATCAGATCATACATTTATTACTTCAAACTTTTTTAAGAGTAGACTAGAAGTAGATAAACAAATTGATGATCTTTCACATTTTTTTTTTTGTATACGTTCAAACAGCCTAGAATGAGTACTTTGATATTAAACGAGGGAAGAATATAGCGAATTGCAAGTAGCCAAATGTTCGGATGTTAGCCGGAAAATTGATATCCGTTTTTATTCGAGTCCTTAGCCAATAATTCATGAACGGAGAAAAATACTTTGTTGGGCCAACTGCAATTAACATTAGATTTACACAAGCGTCAAGACGAAATCGGTCCAAAATAGCTGTTTTCTTACTGTAATGTAATTACTATACATTCAGAAAATAAGATAACTAAATTTCACAATTTAAACAGCATTTCGAATCTACTTGAACAAAAATAGAACGTTTTCTTCTCTGATTGTGTAAGATCATTTTCTGTTCTGTGAATATAAAATTCATTTTGAAATTCATTACCCCACTTTGTTGTGCCTCAAAACGATTATCCTTCGGAACCAAAAAGATTACTTCCAATAATGCACAATAACCAATGATTTTGGTATGTTTGATTTTGACGTGTTTGCAATCCGCGTTTGCATGACTCAAAAAACCGCAACTACATCGCTCATAACGACGCATCGAAAACAATTTACATAACGTCGCGGCAAGGAAATCGGATCCGGCTTGCGTCAGAGAGTCCTGCTCAACGACGTTACCTGGTGTCAAACAATAACGGCCATTAAATTGCGCCGCGATCGGCGCGAACTTTCGCGCGGCCGCCTAGTTTTTCGTTTTCGGCCCGCGTCTTCCGCTCGCGGTCAATTATGGCGCGCGTTTATTGCCCGGCGCGAAAAAGCCGTTGAAAAACTTTACAGCAGCCCGGCTCGAAAAACTTTTAACCCGAGCCAATAAAACGGTTCGCGGAAAACTGCGCTGCCCGGGCGTTTTTGCCGCGCCGACTTTTATTCGGTAATTTTATTATGCGGATTATCGCGTCCTTTTTACCTCGCGCAACAATCGCACGAACATCGCAGCGATCAAAACTAACAGCTCGCCATCAAACCCGACGAATAAGTAATAAACCTACTCCAACGAAAAAAAAGAAAAAAAAACGAAAAGAAAGAAAGAAAAAACTCGTCAGACATTGTAAAATTGGAATGGTAATGGCGCACGGTTGTCAACTGGTGTAATATTTATTGGCAGTGTAAATTTGCATTCTGCATCTAAAATCCCATTCGATTTTTATCGCCTCGAGTCTTTACGATACGGTGGGAATGGTTATCTCCGAGAAAATTGTAATATCGCGTGTAATTAGAAATACTCAAGAGGAATCTATTTACGACGAGCAACGCAACGAGTGAAATAATCAGGGATCCACTTAGCTCGGCCGGACTTTTTCGAGCGCGTTATCGCGGCAGCAGCTTTCGGGTCAACCGGGAAGCGAGATGGAAAAAAAAGAGAAAAAAGAAAAAAGAAAAATGGCTCTAAATCACGCGGAATCTCGTTATATCTCGCGGGCTAGCGGTACCGTCGAAGCAACAGTCACGCGTATGATGAATGAATGCAAAATACAAGTTTCTCTAGTTTTCATACGCAGCCTCCGCGCATCTGGCACTGGCGCGCGGCAATTTGCAAGATGCGCGCCGAGTGAAACATCAAACTCCGAAGCACATGTTGCACGCACCCCGATAAACGCCCGGCAAATAAATTCAAGAAAGTTCCGCGGGATTTCACGGCGAATCTCGCGTGTCATTTCATGCCTGTCACGGCGGGACGAGCGAGCCATTTTCCGTGCGAACGGCCCGCTCGAAAGAGCGCCGCGGTTTTTGCGTCTTTTCCGAATCACGCTTGGCAGTTGAACGCGCGCTTCCGTTTCTTTCCCGTCGGACTTTTTCCCCATTCGCCGCCGTTCGCTTTCGACGTGCTTTTTTTCAAAAAGAAAAAGAAAAAGAGAGAGAAGAACAAAATAAAATCATCTCGCGCGGTTGGTTGACGTCGGAGGAAAAGGCGCGGGGGAATTAGCATATATATGAATTTACGATCATAACGGAAACTAAATATTTATTCTCGTCGCGGCTGCCTTGTTTTGATCAACTTTTCGTCAAACACTTTTCTTCTCCGTCAACGGCCTTCCATCTCGCTTCTTTGCCAGGTCGCTCCTTTTTCCTTCTTTTCTTTTCATCAACGTTGGCTCGTCGTGAAAACATCTCGGACATCGACGCCGAACATTCCTATAAGTTCGATAAGCGGAGACCGAAGGCAGACGGCCTAAAAATAAAATGCTCGTTTGAAATGCGAAAGCGTTCGTCGTTGCTCGGAGAAACGAGACAAAAGTTGCGGGCCTTTGTTTATCATAACGATCGATAAACAAAAAACCTTGCAAAATCGGCGAACGAACGTTACGTAACTGCGAGACGTAACCGAAAGCACGAAGGGGAGTGAAAAGGACGGAACGAGAAAACAAAGGAAGAGGGAAAAGAGGCAAGGAGAAGGAGGGGGGGGGGTCTACAGAATGGGAGGTAAAAAAAGAAAGCGAAGGAAAAAATGAGGGGCAATATTTTTCCGATGCGAAAAAACCTGTTTCTTCGGCTTTATCCCCGGTGTATTACGATGATCCACAGGTGGATCAAACGAGCCGAAAAAAGTAGGGGCTTCGGAGCCGACTGAAACAATGCGTTTCGGGGGTATCGGTGTCTCGCTCGCGCGCACGCAACGCCGCCCGTACGCACGGCCATAAATCCGGCCGGCCGTTCAAGGTTAAGAGGGCTCCACAATGGCCACGCTCGGCTCGCTTTCGTGGACTTTAAATTTTAAAGGCCGCTCGAAAGCTTTCACTGCCGAGTCAATCAGCCTGGCAAATTAACAGCCGCGCGCTGAATAAATGACGCGTTCTTACGATTTTCGCTGTCGGGAATTGTCACGCGAATCTTTCGCCGACGTTCGTCGAGTGACGCGGGGAACTGAAGTGTGAATTCATGATTTGCGGGTAATGGTTTTGATTTGTTTTGTATGACGTAGGAATGTAGAAAACGGTGGAAACAGTTTTTCTGTAAATCAACAGCGTAGGGAATGTCTTTACAGCGTGTAAAAATTTAAATCGTGCAATATTTTTGTAATAAATGTTGCAAGGTATTTTTATTTCAATTTTTTTTTTCATGTTTAATATTTTCAATGCAATCAATTTGCGATAAGAGCACCGTTTTTAAATGTATTTGATTGAGAATCAATTGTCGTAAAAAGAATTCCATCGTAAAAAGTCCTCGGTCATTAAATTTTCGCTTCTCTAGCTGGTCGTTAGTAAACTTATCATATTTTATACTACAATTTTATTACATTCGGCTCGCAACGCGCTTCCGGCGTTTGATAACGCGACTGAGAATTAATAAGTAAAAATTAAATATACGTCGAGACTTTTACGTTTTACTTGCAACGTGTTGATAATTTGTTTACAAAAATGTGTATGAATGAGGTTTCTCGATGGGCAAATTTGCATTACAACGTATTTAATTTAGGATATTTGTCGCAACATTTAATAATGAGCAAAATTTAACTGAGATAATGTTCACGTAATTTGAATAAGTAAACCAATTTTCTTGAAACGTGCCGAATAAATAACTTAATTTTGCCAAATTTTTCAACGTTAATACATATTTTCAAATTCCGTTGTTTATTCATTGATTTACTCAATTATTCATAATATATTTAATTTGTGATCTTTAAATTGTAATTAATGAGCGATTAGATAAATTGTTAACAAATAAAAACCATTGTGACCTTTAATTAATGAATCATGTTTTCCATGCATTAATTTAAATACATGAGAAAAGAAAAGGAATAATTACGTTAATTGTATTCACGTAACGTTACTCAGAAAACAATTACCGAACGCGTTACACAAATATCCCGAAAAGGTGATGGAAAGCTTTGAGGACGTTATTATGCTTACGCGGTAGAAAATATTCAAATTTTCATGCAATTCTTATTTTACTTTCATTAGCAGTCGCAGTGAAACGCTTTAATTCACGACATTTGCATACATAGTGCATCTAGAATATGTACCAAAATTTGACACATACAGAGCTTAACATACATATTCTTCGTGTATGAGCTTTGCAAGTCTTTCTTCATCTTTACTTCATCAATGTATGCATAAATATAAATAATGCAATTAAAAAAGTGACAAAAAATTCGCAAGTGTTTCCGCGTGTATCAAAATGTAACAATTATTTATTGAAGATTGAACCACTATAACTATAGTATATAAATATAACATTATTAAACATTATACTTGATAATAATAATAATAATCTTTTTTTATTAAATTGTCATATTTGGACAACTGTCAAAAGTTTAAGCAAAAATGTCCATCAGTCTCTCTTTTTTTCCCACACAGTCACCGTTTATTAAATATAATGTCAACAGCTCAAACGTTTCCCTGAATATATAATCAAACGTAATCCTAGGACCGTTAAGTTTCATTTTGAAGACTATCAACTTCTGCAGTCACAGACAGATCAAGTTATCAGTATAAAAAGAATGGTGAAAGAAACTGGCTGTCGGTTAAAAGTAACAAAAAATGTGTGCGTCAAAGGAAACAAATAGAACAGCAGAAAGGAGGCTGCCAAAATTTGCAGATAGGATAGCAAGCTGAAAAGGGACTAGAGAATCAGCATTTTTTTTTTTTTTTTCCTTCTAAAAACTTAGACAAGATCTTGCGGCGAGCGATATTTATAGTGACGGCGCTTAATAAGCAAACTCAAGATTTAATATCAAGACCGGTCGGTATTTTAGTCATCAACCAAAGAACCTATAATTATGCAACATTCAAAAGTTAGTTACACTCTTCAATGTATACCTCCTCATTCAAATTATACCCATTTTGACGGTGCTTCGGATTCGGTGTATTCTCCCATTAAATTCGCGTCCCTTTTTTTTCTCAAAGCAAAAGTGAATTACCAAATTTGCATTCACATAATAAACAATAATGTATTGTATTACAAGGGTTATAAAGTTAATCCCTTTTTTTCAGTTTTAAACTTTACTCACAGTGTTATCGTTGCATGTACTTTTCATCCCTCTAAATCGACTTTTGCTTACTGATAATATTTTTTAATTATGCATGTTTTCAGAACTTTCGATCGTAGTAATAGTTGAAATAACTTTCCCATTAGAGCATTATACTACCAGTTCGTCAACGGTGAGAAAGAGGATTGTTTTGAAAAGTCGTCCAATTTCCTGCGGCCCAATCCCATTGACCGATCTCTGACAAACAATCGACATCATCTGCGAACGCCCGGGTGCGTTGAAGCGCGCGCGCGCGCGCGCCTATTGTGAACGGTCCTTTTACCGTGGGAAAGCAGTCGGTATAACAGGTAGTATACAGACGCGTTGAAACACGTAACGCAACGCGACGCGACGCTATACGAGATGCTTCTTCGATGTCGGCCGGAGGTATGTCGGAACAAATGCTATCGATGTCAGTCGCTGTTTCGTAAACGCGACTTTCGTCGGAATTAAAATACGAGGCCAATAATTCGCGAGAAACATCATACCTCAGTTTATTATCCAACACTGTGTCATTTTCCGATAATGCGATCAACACTTCCGTTTATACTTACAAAGTGACTTTTTTCGACGATAGTTTTTATCCCCGATAATTAACTTGACGAAGAAAAGACGAATAAATTGCTATTAATGAAAAATAAACGAAAAATGTCGTGATTATAAATTTGAGATGTTTGTAGTGATACTTAATATTTATACTGTGGTGAAGTTTAAATGGTATTAAATTCATTTTCATTTAAATCAATCGTTTTGCGGAGTAATATTAAGAACTGTTAATTTCAACAAAATGTACTTTATTCGAAGGCATTTTTATTATTAAATTTTATCAAATTGATCGCATATTCGATTGCAAATACATTTATTCGTCAATGGATATTTTTAAAAGTATATCATATGATTATCATTGTTCCTTTTTCGGTGATAAATATAATGATGAATCAAATGATGTGTAGATAAAAATAAATAAAAAGTGATAAAAATTGAGTTTGAAGTGACATTGATTTTACCTTTCCCTCCGTGTGAAATGTTCTGATTGATATACACTGTTCAACTTATGATTATAACGAAGCAACGTTCGAAAATAAATAATGCACAGAAACCAGTGCCGAGTAAACCTGATTAACGGTCATATGAAATGTAAACAGCGGACACGCGTAATCGCGATTAATTTCACTGTAAATAATTACTCGTAATGACGGACGCGATGCATGAAAAACAATGAAATTGTCAGTCTGTATTAGCCCGGCGACTGCAAGCGACAACGCTGACGAAAATGCTGGAGCTCGCTAATTCGGACAAACTCGGCAGTCTTGTCAAAGCATTACTCCGCTGCTATTTACCTTCGACGATTTTATTTACAAACACTGGATACATTGATGAATTGGGTCGACGGAAGTGTCGGGTTCAGCCGAGATAAGATAGCGCGTTGATTTTGCGACTAATAATATTGACCGAATTCGTGTGACATGCGTGTCGAGAATTATATTCACTTTGAGAAATGTAAACTGCAAAATTACTCTTTCATCTTTTTGTTAAAAAAACAAAACTGTACTATAGAGCATAATTTATAATTCAAATCCTATTAACATTTTTATAAAACATTATTATATTGCTTAACGTTATTAATTAACATTATTTTTTCAATAATAATTGATTTGATTTCACTCGATAAAATAACGTAATTTAAAAGTAACACAAGAAAAAGAAAAGTATTAACAACATATGAAAGAAGTTTCCAATGTTTTCATATCAACGAATCCGAACTTGGAACAATTTCAAGTGAGATTTTTTTTGAATTTCTATTTTTTCGCATAAAAGAAATTGCATAAAACTTTTTTTATAACTATATTTTTACTTTCCCCTTCAATTTTTATGCAAAAACTGTAAAGACAAATCGACACCCCATACTAAGACTAAGCTATCTAAAATTTTGGTCGAAGACTGTGCCATCTCAAAATTTCCTATTTAAAAATGCATGTAAAATTTTGAGATGGCATAGTCTTCGACCGAAATTTGAGATAGCCTAGTCTTCGTCTGGGGCGTCGAAATGAAAAACGCAACTTAACTTTGCAAAGTTGTACCTCAGTTAAACAATGTTGAAAACTTCATTCACATGCGGGAAGATTTATTGCGCGAGAACGTAACGCCGTGAGATCAACATTTCCACGCCTTTATATGAATAACTATTTATCTATCAATGCCGATGACGTTATTTTTCTAACAGACACTCGTGCGTTGCAAACAAAGGCATAAGTCAAGGAGCGTTTATTGATTTACGATACTTTTAACGAAGTCGCAAGAGATTCAGCCCATTGAGTGGGCATAAATGTTTAATAGCGATTTATTCCGAACGAAAACATGCAAATGGCGAGCATTCGAACGAGAATATAACGTAACGTTATTGCGGCATTATCCGCGGTTATATATGTCATTTGTACGTACGAAAGCGACCCGTAAGACACGTTATCAACCGGTATGCCACTCCGATCGAAAAAAGGATTGATCTGGCGCGAAAAAAGTCGACCGTTTGAAATTAAATTCTCGCCGCGCCGTTTGTTCAAATGTATAATTACGACCGGTCGTGGATCAATTGTCCCATTGTGTCTCGCGATTAATTGCCGCGGAAAAAATGCTATCTGCAAGACGAAAATTGTATGAAAAATAATTGCACTTGCGATACAGTGCGACAGAAAAGTGTTACATTAAATTTCCATTTTACAATACACCGGTAAGAGTCGTATATTTATTTTAACACGACATGAAATGTTGTGTTAACGTTACATTGAAAGTGAACGTAATTCTGAAAATTATGTTGTAAGATTATATATTACTTTGTCGTAAGACGAATAATTTCTTCACAAATATATCCGTTTCAAATGAACCTGTTTTGCCTTCTAAAAGCGAATTTCTACTTCTTCCGAAAATCGAATCGTCGAGTCAGCAGCGGCCATCGAGAATTCGCAAGAAAAATGGAAAAAAGTCGAAAGACGTAGGCGAACAAGGGCGCCGACTAATTGGCGTTAATTGAGAGTCAATGGCAAAGACAATCGGCTCGAGGAAGCAATGAAATGCCAACGAGCGCATTGTTCGAAAGGGAAAATAAAAAGCGCGCGTATCCGCGACACACATCAATCGACACACTAAACGCTCGTATTTGTTTCACATTACTGTATTAGAGTTACGTCGTTGCGCTATACATTTCCACGACACGAATATCGGGTTTTACACGTTGCTATAATTATCCGGTCGGCCATACGTGACATACTTGTGCTCGAAAACGCCGAGGGAAGAAAAAAAAATAAAAAGAGCGAGTGGTAAACACCGACAGGGTGGGGGGAAACGACGACCCATCAAATTAACCGCGACTGCCAATTTTGAATCCTGTCGACTACTTTTACTTTCACGTGAAATCGCAGCCCCGTTTGCTTATTAAATGCCGCCCTTTTTCCCTCGCTTTTTCTCCCCGCCGTTTCATCCAATTGTCTTTCAAGAGAGCCACGAAAACGAGTTTTTCCGATGCGTTTTTCATTGTAAAAGCTGACGGGAAAAGTAGCGGACGCCGGTGAAATGTACCAGGAGCCGCAGCAGGGCGGCCAAAAAAACGACAACGGACAACGACGAACACGGAGGATTCGAATAATACACGTTAACACGGAAATTGAAACGTAATTTTGTTGAGTAACAATGGCTCTTGCTGTTTTTTAGAACGTAAAATTGAATCGTCGATTAAAATTTTTCCCTAAAATCTCGAATTGTTATTTTGCATTTACAGCTCCATTGTCGAACTATCGTTGTTCGTGAATGTTATAATTCATATTTTAATATGAATAATACGAAAAATTTAATGCGAATACGTATCGTAGTTATTAATGGATGTAATAGTTCGACATGGCTTTCATTCTGTTTTTCGATAAGCGTGTTTGTCAACAGAACATTAGCATAATTATTAATACAACGCGTCTTTTGCTCTTCAACTCCCTGTTTACCTTTTTCGTTATTAAATTACGAAGCTCCATCTTTGTCGCATTATGCAAGCAATAAAAGCATCGTTTGTTGGCAGAACGACGATTCGATCGTGAAGTTCCATAAATTGTTATAGATTGATTAATGGCGAACAATTGATCGTTGTTGAACGGAATTTCGCATCATAATGCTTCCATTAATTAATCAATCATCAAGCTTTTCTTGATTACACATTACCAGCAATTGCGCCGTGAGTTCGGAAAATTACGACGACAAAAGTTGCGCCGGGAGAGCAGATTTGTTTATGATTTTAATTGACGTGATTCAATTAAGGTGCTCGTGAAATGGGTTGTGGAACACGCGACTCCTCAAGTTCGCGGTTTTTGTAACTCGCTGTTATTAAAAACCGCTTCAATTTCTATGACTTCCAAGTTCAATTAATACAAATAGGAGAAAGAATTTTTAAAAATTACAACATTTACTTAGGAAACATCGTGCGTATCGCTGTTTTTTATCACAAGTTCTTTGTAAAAAAGTTATTAGCGAATGTATTAAATAAATTTAATGCAATGCAGTGGCAACATTAAGAATAGCACGATAAGATTACATTAATACCTTAAATATTATAGTGCTTTTTAAATCATTTTTTTAGTCCACGTCAATAAATCGACCACGTTAATAATCGAATAAATCGAAGCAGAATGACTCAACTTTTCTCATAAAAATACGATTTTAACGAATTTTTTCGTCCAAAATGAAAAACAAAACAGCGATTACAAAAAATGTTTCCAAAGTCCTTCTGGTGCACCGGGCAAATAAAAAACTTTTACTGCGTAGTTTCCAAACGTATTGTCCCCCTTCAAGCCAAACTGAGTCCTTTTCTGCTCGCAACAAACATTCCCATCGCAACGCTTTCAGTCACGTGTTCCACAAAGCCCTCTTCCACCCCAAGCAACGGTTTTCGCCATGTTCGAAGTAAAACGGACCATCTATCCGAACAAAGCAAACACTATTCAAACTGCAACATCCGAAGCGTTGAATCGCCGCACAATTGGAAATGTACAAGAGCGATTGTGCAAAACGGCCGGCTAAAAGAAAAGCCCTGCTGCGATAAAAGGTAGCGAAAACGCGTCGGTCCATCGGCCGGCGAGTGGCATTTCGCCTCGAGTCCGGCGTCGGCGAGCACGCGCGCCGGCTCGGGAGGACGTTTGATTTAAAAGGCGCGAAAAAAAAGAGTGCTGTCGGATCAACGGCGAGGTCCTGCTCGACGGTCATGCGAGACGTCTATCCGCAACACGTCCGCGTGGATCCGTTACCTTACGTCACTCGCGTGACCCCCTCGTCGGTGCTGCGGCCATGCGAGCCGTTAGCCGTCCTGGCGCGTCGCGCTGGCCAATGCTCCCGCGTGGCTGCCTCGTCCTGCTGCTCGATTCGAATTTCCCGCGGCGGCGCGCGGGCGCGGCGGTCGTCGCGCGAGGGAGGGTGCGCGCGGGCATGCGCCGGGCCGCTTCCGGGGCCGACGCGCCAAATTCGAACTAGTGCGATCTCGCGCCGACTGCTGCTGCGTGGCCTCGCCGGTTGCGATCGTGGCGCTGCTTTCTGCTTGGACACGTTCGGCCGACGAGCGATCCTTGCGACTGAGACGCCGCAACGCGGCATGCTACGTTTTACGGCGCGACGTACGAGCCCCCGCTACTCCGAGCGCTACTCTTTCTCGCACGCACGATGCCCCGCCCGGCGAGGCCTCTCCGGCCCCCCCCCCCCCCCCCCCCCCCCCCCCCCCCCCCCCCCCCCCCCCCCCCTCTTCTCCCTCCTCCTCCTTTCTCCTCTCCCCCCCCCCCCCCCTCCCCCCCCCCCCCCCCCCCCCCCCCCCCCCTCCCCCCCCCCCCCCCCCCCCCCCCACCCTCTCCCTCCCCCCCCCTCTTTCCCTCTTCTGCTCCCCCCCGCGCGCGCGGTGTCGCGGCCCCCCCCTCGCTCGCCCTCTCTCC
>JABFOV010003311.1:0-16770 GCA_022817685.1 Aradophagus sp. ZL-2020 | reverse complement strand
CCTGCTGAGATGGCAGCTGGCGCCGAGCGAGTGCCGCGTGACTTTTCCCAGCATACCGTACTTGATGGTCAGATAGGTCGTCTTCTCGCCTGTACGGCTACACGTGATATAGACGTCGCCTACTTTAGGATGAACATAGATGAACCTCACAATCTTTTAGCGATGGTTTTTTTTTTTACTAAAGAAAGTGAAAAGGAGGTTTAGAGAGGTTGTGTGGGCCGGGAGATGGTTAAAAGGAAAAGGAAAAAAAAAAAAAAAAAAAAAAAAAGAAAATATCAAGTCAATGAAAGATGATATAACAATGTAACGATTGTTTCAAATGACTAATATTCTGGAATTATCACTTTGTCATCAGAAAACGATGTTGAACAAAAGCTCTGAAGCACTTGTTTGACATATTCTATACTTTTTTTTTTCCTTTTTTGTATTATCTCTGAATAACTGTTTTGAACAATATCTCTTTATTTGAATAAAGCAGCGAATATATTTTTATTTTACTCAACAATTTCAATTCAACTAATCTAAAGTATAATTAAGTATTCTTAATGACAAAATAATCACCATATTTGGTATTTAATTAAATAATTATAAATTTATATTATAAACTTTTTTAATGATGTTTTATTAAGATGATAAAATTGATTGATTAATAATGAATCAAAAAAAGCGCAACAATGAAAAATAATGTAATAAGATAATAATGCTTGTATTAATATTGGTTTATAGAGATAATAGTTAATTGGAAATTAACTTTTTTAACATGGGCAAGTGCATGAATAACATGTATAATATTACAAGTAATGTCCATTTGATAAACAAAGTGTTGTTATTTGTCAATTTCAAATTGTTTTTTACAAGTAAGGTTAATGAAATGATTATCTAAATTCCTACTTCAATGAATTCGTTACAACGAATATAAAAAGATAGCGATAACCTTTCGCTTTATCTTAAACATGATTCATAAAAATGAGTGCATCTAAAATTTACTTGTCTGCATTAGTTTATTCTAATCTAAACTGTGCGCGTTAACTGAAATCAATCATAACATTTTTCCATCTTTCGGACATTAGTCTAACTCCCTGTACTTCATTTTACAGCTTATTCTGTCGTTGTTTCGTTTATTACTATCCATATAATGATCTATCAAGCTCAGTCATTTCACAATATTATAGTAAAAGAAATGAATATAATATTCAATATGACTTTTATATAAACAGTTATGTAATATTTCTTCTTTTTGTTGATTAATATCTTGATAAAATAAAAATAATTTAAAAATATATATAAAGTTGTAGATAATAAATTAATTGCATGTATAATATATGCATGTATAATAGATGTAATGTTTTTAGTGAAATTTAAAACTTCAAATTTAAGTCAAATTGTAATGTAATTGCTAAGCAGTTATAATGCAAAGCAAAATCAAACTTACCGTTACTGCAAAACCAATCGCCAACATTATCAGTCCCATAACAATAAATATAATACCTCGTCCTCGCGCAAAATCAGGACCTACTGATGATACTTTGCGACAGTGAGGACATCGGGCTAAAGCATTATTCAGTGTGTTGAACTGCAAATAAAAGAAGATTGTCATTGACAGTTACAAATAATCATCTATCTGGTAAACGATTTTCAGTTGTTTTCAATTTTTTTACAATGATATCATGGTGATATCACAGTGATATCAAATAGCAATATTAATATAATGCATAAATCAAAAATTAATTACAAACACAAGTGCATGAAGTTTCCAACGTCTTTTTTTTATCAACTGTAAAGAAAAATACTCTTGTAAAAAGAATTTTATTCAACATTTTTTTTAAGTTTGAATAAATTGACAAAATTGGTGACTTCCTGTACGTAGTTTGCTGTACGAATGAAAGAATCCTTACCAAAAATGTATCCTGACAATGGGCGCAACTAACTCGGCACATACCAGGCATCGAAAGAACCGGTGGCGTTACTGGACTTGGAGCCAAATTGATGATGCGCTTGCAGTTCGGCCTTGGACAAGCAATACGTTGAGAAGAGCTATTACATATTAACAAACAGTTGCAGGGACATCGCACATATTTCTTCCCTGGAGGAGCGTTTCTGATTGGCTGTAACATTCACAAAATTTTCATTTTTGTAATTTTATTTTATTTAATAATTTTCAGAAATTGATCTTAATTATGTATTAAAATAATATTGAAGTAACGTTATCAATGTTAATGTTAATATTCTTATTAATCACTTTTAATTATTGTTTCCAGACTTACAGTTGCTTCATTACATTGTGGACATTTGACAACATGCTGGTCCTTTTTAGTTGAAATATCAATCATTGCCTGGCAAACACGACATGTCACCATCGGCATACTTTGCGGGCCTGACTGGAAATTTGGTGGCACTTGATCTGGTCCAATCGGAGAAACTATGTTCATCGGCGATTGGATTTCATCTACAACTGAAAGTAAGTTATTGTCTGCAACAAATGATCACATGTCCAGTTTTTTCCCTTTTTACATTTTACTTTTTTACCCATTTTCTTTTTTACTTTCATTTTCTCAGAATTTGTTAAAGTTATTAAAGGTTTTGTTGGATATTCTCAATTCTAATGAAGTACTAAAAAATAATGAGATTTTCATAAATGTCAGTAAAATCTATTAGTTTATACTGCTACTTAAAATGTTTTAATGCAATGTCATGAATAATAATGACATTTTAAAATACTTTTCATTTTTTTCTGATAAAACTTTTTACGGGAAACAAATGAAATTTAATAAATACAGTAATGTGAAAGTCTCAAGAATTAACCCCAGTTAAAGTTTTAAGATCATTATTTACAAATTTACAAATACCACAATAAACCTATCATGGAATTTTATTAAAGTCTATTAATCTACTTGTAAATTATAAACAATCATTCTGAATACTTTGCCTTGTTTTTTGATTATTAAGAATATTCAGACAAGAACGTATTTAAACGTAGTCGACATTTCACCAGAATACGTTTCAATCTCAAGTAATTGAAAAATAAAATCAAAATAGAATTACAGGCCACAAAAAAAAATCTGCTGAAAAACAAAACATTAAACAAACTTTTGATCCTTTATAATTTACAAACTAAAACCTAAATAAACTTTATCAAAGTTAATCACCGCAGTAACGTATTAGAATTGTCAATCCGCCTAGGCAGATCAAGACTTGTTATGACGTTACATACATCGGATGAAAGTATACACACCGAAACGAGTTGAAGTATAAAGATAATTAAATAAGCAACAGATCCATATAAAATAATGAACAAGCGATAGAAAACAATGTCAACAAAGAAATGAAGAAACAAAAAACAAAAAGAGAAAAAATATAACATAATTATAGCGTCAGAGTCATTGAAATCCATTTTATCAACTCTGTACGTGAAATACGCTCTCGGCCGACCACTTCATTGTCTCCCGA
The DNA here is from genome assembly GCA_022817685.1 of Aradophagus sp. ZL-2020. Taxonomy (NCBI): domain Eukaryota; kingdom Metazoa; phylum Arthropoda; class Insecta; order Hymenoptera; family Scelionidae; genus Aradophagus; species Aradophagus sp. ZL-2020. The sequence continues at coordinate 13,323 of JABFOV010003311.1, read as the reverse complement.
CTCTCCATCTCTCTTCAATCCAGACTGATTAATTGAGGCTAATCGGTCACACTGGCGACATCGCTATTGAAAGTTTACAATCACATTCACAATATTTACCCGTACGGCCGACCCGCACGTTGCTCAATTGGTTCTGATTTTTCAGAAGCGGCTGCTTCTCCTCGACTCTGCCGTCGCCCATGCTTTGTCCTCGTCTGTCGTCTCGCGATGAAAACACGTCGATGAGGTTTGACAAGCAGGCTCAACGACTCGGGAAAACTAGACTGCTCTGCGTTGACTAGCCGCCAATCGCCGCACTTGATGCTCGCCCTCGGCGGCGCCTCAACACCACGGCCGAAACATGCTTCCCTGCGGAACTCAGCGTCGACCGGGCCAATCAATCCCCGTCCGTGGGCCGTATCGAGGAATCACTGTGTGCTGATGTCGCGGCGCAGCCGCACGACCAGCTGCTGGAGATTGGCTGGACGCCAGGTGGCGCCAGTGGTCGCGATTCGTTATTAGCAGCAGGCAGTAGTCGGAATGAGTGTTTTCTACTGATCGAGAGAGATGGCTGATGTTCGAATTGCAGTGCACATGTAAACACAGTGCATTTATTTTGATGCATTTGTTTGTTTGTTTACTTTCCATTTATTTATTTACACTGCTTGTTTGTTTACGTATTTTGTTTTTGTTGTTTTTTTTTTTTTCAATTTAATAACTTACGGGATATTTTTTATTAATTTTGTTTATTTATTTTTTTATTCGCTGTTGATCAAAATACAACTGTAATTTTACAGGAATGTTATATTTACAAAGATGACAAACGAACAAAAGCAAAAAGAAATAATAGAAATTCTATTTCGCTTATCTTTGATTCAGTGTTATTATGATGTTTTGTCACCATGATATCTTGATAACAAAAAAAAAGAAGCTTATCTCTGTTTAGAAAAAATATTAGACCGAAAGGTAAACGAAACCAATAGGTCCAAGAGTAATATTTGTATGAGATTATGCTTGGTTAATGACTACATCTGTTATTCAGGTAACTAGCCTCAATTCTTTGTTTTGATGTAACTTGCTGTAAAGACATTAGCATATCTTTGTTCTGACATCATTGACCTTTATTTCAGTTTCTTCAATGATATCATTGTTTCAGTATCTTTGTTCCGTTATATTTTTACTGGTATTTTTTCGGTCTTCTATTGTTCTATTATCTTAAGCCTAAATACCTTTGTTTTAATACCTGCAGCCCTTTTTCTGTCCGGTATCTTTCCTTGGTCAATTGAAAACCACAAATTAAAGTATTTTTATTGTTTCTTTGAGAAATCTTTACATCAAGTATGCAAATTAAAATAAAAATATATGAATAAATGAAATTAATTAAAAAATATGAAATTCGCTACATATATAGCTTTAATTATTTAAAGTTTGGAGAATCATTATAATAGAATTTTTTTATATTCAATGCAAGGATGTATATGTATAGTAGATTTAATCAGAAACAATACTTTTATGAAATTCCTACAGAAAATGGAAAACCGCTCGCTAGCCATTAAAGAAAAAGTAGCTTTTAGAAGCGCTTTTAGAATCCAGCCCGCACTTTAACGACACGGAGAAAAAAAGTGTATTAAGTTCTACATGCAATTTAAGAAAAGACGACTGTATATAACAAATAAAGTTGGTGAGAATAAAGTATATAGAAATGTCAAATACGTATATAAGACATTTAATCATACCTTTAAGCATGCAATATTTTATGTAATATTATAATTGAATATATTATAAAAATGTTAATGTAATTTATGTAAAACTGCCTTATATGCTTTATATAGTTATCTTTTCATAAATTAAATGTTCAACTTTAGTACATTTTTTTAACATATTTATTTTAATATAAAATTATACATAAAAATTTAAACTTCTCTTCCCACCTATTTTTCTTTTTCCTTTAACTCGTTTTAACTTGTATTTTAATTAAACAAAGTTATGACTAAAACTTATTTATTCCGAATGGAACATTGATAACAATTTATTAGTTTTCGGTGGCTTTTAATATTATTTTCATAGTATTATTTTTTATTTAATGAATTGGCTTTTAATGAATCGTTTAACAAGGGACTATACTGTTGTTTCTTCTCTCTTTTCAGCCAGGACATCCCCGCAGGACTCCGCAAAGAAACGAGCATGGTCGTGATTGCCGATGTTTTCATAATGGTTGATAATGGCGGGGTAGAACGTCGTATTGCTGACGTACGTCAGTTACCCCCGAGCCTTGGCCGAGGGTGGAGGTGCCTCTTCGATCCCACTGCCGTCGCTGCGCTTGCGATAGTCGCGACGCTTCCCGACAATGGCCCGAACGTGCTCGCTCATTTCGCGACGCCAGCGATGACCGTCAATCGAGGCCTAGCATGGTCGCGCGCTCCCGGGCTCAACGTCGAAGCGAGGGGTCGGAATGCGGATCCCGTCAGACCCTTAGAATACAAGTCCGGCGTGAATTTTCGCGTTTACGCCGTGCGACGAGCAATTTCAATCGCTAGTTCGGCCTCGCCAAGTCACACGCTTTTTGAAGGTAACACTTTCGCCTCGACCGCGAAAATCGGCTTCGTCTAACACGAAAACACATGGGTACACACGTACAAAGATTTATCACTAATTGAGGAAACAAATGAGATATTTAATAGCATGGAATTGGAGTAAAATGCGGCAATTATTCTCTCATTGTGTAGTTACAAACCCTGGTACTACTCATACTTTTTGCAAAAAATATCAAAAATGATTTTGAATAGAAATTAATGTTTCATTTTTATTTGAAATTATCAACTTTGCGCTCTCGTTAATGATACTTTTTAATTTCCATTCAGTAACATTTTTGTATATCAATCTCATTTTGTTTAAATTGCCAAATAAAAAACATTTTTTTTCCACCAATTTAATTCAAGTTTATAAAATATTTATTACATTGTTAAAGTCAATTGTTGAATAAATAACCGAATAAATTATTACTAATACAATACATTATTAATGAAAATCATATTTTTTTCATTGTTATTTATAAAACTTATTTAAATGAAATTCAAATTGTTTCGTTTCAAGAAAGTATCGGCTCGAGTTAACTAAACCAATAAAGTGCTCGAAAAATTTTATTGTCCGTAATAAAATTGTACCAAACTAATGGAATTATTCCACAAAAGTGATGGAGTTATTTTTGCGAAAACGCAACGCAGTTTCATGCAATTTCATAAATTCCTCTTGCCTCTCGTTTGCTGGTAAATTTAACTCGCTTTTCTATTTTATTCCTTTCCTCGTATTTTCCAATTTAGACAAACTTAAACGCAAATGCAAAGTTGACTTTAAATTACCTGATCCTCGGTTCTTGCAGATATTGAAATTCAACTTGATTTTTGTGTTTAAAAAGACAATTTTACAATTTTATACGCAGATTTCATATTACGGTTATCATGCTTTGGTGCCTATAAAAAAAGATGTATCGATTATATATTATCATTCTGCGTGAAAGAAAAAAAAAATGACAGCATTTAGCCAGTATTCACACACCTTTTTTTCTACATGGTTTATTATTATTTTATCAAATAATTTCATCGTATATCTGTATGTTATTCATAATTAATTATGAAATTTAATATTTACAAATATGAAATGTCTATTGAAAGTATGTTCTTAATATATTAACGGCATATTCTTAATATATTGAAAATATATATTAAAGATATATAGCCAAAGTAACAGTATATTACTAATATATTATTAATAGATTATTATTATATTGACAATCACAATATATTCTTCATAAACTAATATTATACTTTTTGTTTCATCAATCATTGATACATGAGAAAAAATAATTTTCTTCGAAATATTTTCGTATCACAGCACGCTTACACATTATATTTCGGTTGACGGAATATTGATATATAAACCAATCGATCGACGCTTGAAAAATAAGAACATGAGAAGCACATTTTTCCCCCGCAGACAAGTCTTTCCAGTAAACGACGTTAAATATTTTGTCGCGCGACCCGGACGCTTTCTTATTACCATCCTTGCGCCATTTATTATTCCATTACTCTCATAAGGCCGGGCGCGTTATTTTCAGCGCGAATTATGAGACGTCGCCTGATATGAGCAAATATATCCTTGCCATTAGGTGTTGAATGCAAGCTCTATTTTTTTCTTTTACTTTTCTTTTCTCTTTTTCTTGAAGTTTAGTTACGAGGTGTAAAATTTATCGCTCTTATTATTTATTTATTTGGAAGCGCCACGTGAGAGGAAATTAAGATTGCACTTACAAAAATGAAATAATTACCTTTTTATCTTTTTTAATCGCTAAAGATCCTGTTAAGTTGATGTAGCTCTTGTTAATTAGTAGATTAGTACCTTTATAATTTGTGTTGTTAGAAAATGTTAAATTTTTTTTTTTTGCAATCTGTGAAAACTTAAAGTGGATATTTTTAAGTCACCACAAGAATTGTAAAAAATCTTGTTCAGTTAATTTTTACCTTGTTTTTCAACCGTGAAAGATGAAAAACGAAAATAAAAGACGCTTCTTGCAATTCTGATATTAGAACATCATTATCGAGAGTAAAATATACAATGAAATTTCGCAAATTACGTTGATGCAATGTCGCTGACAATGTCCTCTTTATTTAGCAAATAAGAAACTCAATTGATTATTGCGAATTTCGTGAAATTACGCAAGAACGAAGGCAAGACAAACATCCGCGATAAATATTGCTATTCCAATATCGCAAATTTACATTCTCTCGATATCTTGACTCGAAGCAATGTTTAACGTAGTTGATCGATGAATTTACCATCACTGCTCACGAGTATATTGTGTTAATATTCACTGTAAGAAATTTACTTTATTAAAAACGGCATGTTTATAGTTCTAAAAACTCACGCTGAGAAAAATATTCGTACATTTTATTAATAAAAAAATTCCAGAACGCCATAATATACTTTTTGATCTCTACGATTTGTCACCGTAAAAGTTTATTAACATAGAAAAATAAAATTGGATATCATTTTGTTTCATTTGACATCATTTTATTTGTGATATTTCATTCAATAAATAAATGCACCGGCTTTATTCTTTTAAAAACTGGAAAACTGATAATAACGAGTGTAATCAAGATTATTTCTGCGGTGTTTCAAATCAAATTTTCGTATAGTCAGTATGTAGTTTTTAATGGAGTGGCTTTCAGTAATTTCGCCTAATGCGGAATATCGAATGAACAAACTCCTGCACGGCGGTGCCTTTTTATACGAAAAATAATCCTGGATGCGAGCCAGGTGATTACGGAATGACCGAATTAGTTGGTAATCAAACGGAACAAGGTCCTCCGAGCGCGAGGCAGATTTTCCAAGAGCATTATCGCACTACGATGTGGCTTGTCACGTTCACTTGCCAGGGAACACATCATTTTCCTTTCGCATCTTTCTTGTTGTTTGTTAATTTAACCAACAATCAGACATTGTTGTTAATCGCAAAACAAGTTTCTGAAGTTGGAAATGCTTGTCTTGAACAGTAGTCGACAATTTTGAGATGTAGCTTGAAGTGGAATTAACTTTTGTTAAATACATAAAATCTTTTTTTTTTCATTTTCAAGAATAAATAATTTAATAATAAATAAATAATTCTCCAGAGTGTATGAAACAGAAAAAATATCCACTTTGCATCCTCAATATCATCCTGCAAAAAGAACCGCAATAACAAAGTTCGATATCTGTTCCACTTTAGCACGTGACACGTGATACCGGTGCAAGTACCTCACGAAGCAAATAGCCTTTGAATCTTAATTCTACAGATGCTTGCGCTCGTATGAAATACAAATCAAATTTATATTGAAACGCGAAACAAAAGTACCGGGGCTCTTCGCATTTTCGCTCCGTAACGACTGGTTTTTCACTAATTGAGCACCGTGTTCTTATCGACAAGCGTGTCCCCGATTGGTTTGATTATGCACGCAAATGAAGTGAAATCCCGACAAGTGCGATTCTCATTAAAACCGTCGCGGGTTTACCGCGACGAAGAAAGCGATTGCGGCGAAATAAATGACGAATGCAAATTACAGATACAACACACAGACCACAGGGAACAAACCACTAAAATGACACGAATCGGCTTTTGATACAATAACACTTACGGAAGGATCGACTAAGCAAGTGAAAATCAAATATGAATCGTGATAATGAAGAAGTAAGTCAACGTAGAAATTCACGTTTCTATGATGTTGTCAGTGTAACCAGGGGGATTACGGTCTTTGCACTGTTCAGCCAGTCTGAAATAATGCAGAAAAACAGCGAAACTTCATTTTAATTTTAGAATTCGCGACGAGAAAACATTATTGTAAAAAACACTGTGTGTCTTGTTGACCCGATAGAATCATTTTGTAATTGAGGTGATGATAATATTTCTTTTGATGACGCCTTTTTTCTGCGTTCAACAACTTAAGGAGTGTTTCATTGTCATATCAAGTAAAGTATTAATGAAATATTAAAAGTAAAGAAGATGTAGCGTTTAAAAGTTTTATTGCAGGTGTCTAAATCAAATTAACACAGTAGTTCCAATTCCAAATGATAATCGGTTCGGACCAATTTTTGGCAATACCGTTAATTCAATTTTTCTTCAAATTTAAAATATTTGAATTAAAAAACAATAGAATAAGCAAATTGTATTCTTAAAAGTACGAGTATTAATTAAAGAAATTCTAATGCAAAACTCGCGTGCTTCTAAATTATGCAAAACTTTTGGATTAAAATATGCTTCGCTACTTTTTCTCCCAAGGTCACAAAAGAGGAACTGTTTACAAGCCCGATATTTTTCAAAGTAACATTTTTCTTTGATGTACTTGTAAATTCACAGAACTACTGAGTTATTTAACATATTTTCAAATTGAAGTAATTATAGCTCAAAACTTTAAATGGTTCATTTACTCTACTGATATTCGTTTCTCTGGAGTCAGTAATTACATAAAATGAATGTCAAGTTTGCGTTCGTTAATTTTACGGTATACGGTACATACGGGCGAAATTAGATTAGCTATCCCTAGAGATAAAAGTATAATACGAATTTATCTACGAAACTTTTCATAGACAATTTGTAACAATTTTTGAGGCATCTTATTGATACTATACTTTATCACGCGGATTGTTTTCAATTTTTTTATTTGTAAAATATTTCTTCATAGTATTTTAGTCTTAAGTAATGTAATTTCAAATGTTACATGATTGAATTCAAATTCAGAATAGTGTAACTCTGTAAAAAGAGTTAAATATTGAAACTATCCAGAATTAAGCAACGCTCAAAGTACGAAAATGGCACGAGTCTCGTGAGATGTTGAGTGCTGCGAGAGTTGAGTGTATACTTAATTACAAAAATGTAACTTGGAAATTCTGTTATCTGTTCGTGAAACGAAATTTGAGAAATTCGTACATTTTGCTATTCTATTGATTTTGAACAACACCGAAAATACTCCTTAGGGTGGCCAGCTTGTACGATTCCAATGTTGGATTATTATGATGTTGCATTTTTTGTTAAAAAGCAGTATTACTTTATATGATTTTAAACTATTCAATGTGATCACAATCTTGATACATCCGCGAACGCTTGACTAAATCTAAATTCAAAATTTTCGTTTCTAATTCAACTTATTCAATCATTCAACCACAGTCGACGCTGTCCTTATGTCCACTGTCTCAATCAGTAGGGTATAAAGTTGTTAACTTTCCGTCCTAGGGCAGAAAAGTGAATGTTTCCGTTCTAGAGTGGGAAAGTATTACTTTTGTGTGGCCATAACGACAGAAACCACTGTAAAACATTACTAACACTATCTCTACAATCACCCTGGTAAACATGAACATTCTATGTGTAATAATCATTCGATTAATAATTCTTTTCTATATCACAACTAATCATGAATGCAAAACTTTTCAGCAAAAACCTAATCCTCAAACATTCTGTGGTGCATTACAAAAAGAAGTTAATTGTAAATGTTTGGTATTGTCCGTATTAATATACGGATGTCTCGCCGCTGTCACATGGTGTAGATGCGCTATTGTCACAAAGGTCTGCATATCTAATTTTTAATTTTACACTATTAAAACAGTGTTTTTCTTTCGTTCGTTTCTTTCTTATTTACTTACCTTTCCTTTCGCTCAATAAGTGACACGATTTTGTCTCTTTGCAATTTTCAATTTCGCAATTCAAACTTTTCTTTTTTTTACACAGGAATGAATTACTTCTCAATGTACGATTCATCGAACACAAGTGCCCTTACTTCAAACAAAAGATTATTAAGTTTTTTATCCTCACTTTATCGACTTTACGTTCGCATATATTTATACAATATCGCTTCTTTTTTCGCTGTCAAAACTCTTGATGTTTATTAAGAACACTTTTTCAAATTATTCCACCGTGAAATTTCAGCTCACGTACGACCCACGCCTTTGAAGTTAATTAGACCCTTCGACCATTAGTCCAGCAGTAAACTAGAATCAAGTTAGAAGCGAGTTTAACAGCGAGCCCGACGTGTTACATTACACGCACAGAAATTAATGCACCAAATCAAAAATTCAAATTTTGTTGAAAGATGTTTGTTAAAATAAATGAAATTCCGAATTTTCGCTAGCTGTACAACGACAAAATTATTCGTTCAGTTGACAAAGTTTTTGCTGATCCAACAAAATACTTCTGTGTGTGTAACGCATCCGCATTTCTGCAGTTACAACTGCATCCCCGATGGTTTTGCAATGCACAATTATTCTCATTTTTCCTAGCATCGCATCACCGCCACCGTTCACTTCTCACATAGCGCTCCTCACTAGAAAGCAATCCTTTTTTATAAACGAATTAATATTTCAAAGGACTGCGATCGCTTTGTTCGATGTTTGTCTGTTTCCATTAGCACCGTGATTTATGCCTTGTTCATTAGTCACAATCACGTTTCATGATGAATTATCGTCAAACTTCGCCTCGAATCCTGGGCATTACTTTTCACTCATCATAATGCTTCGAGCGACACAAATTGCATTAGCATATATTTCTTGTTCCACCGTTCATTTCGATTTTAGTGTACATGTGTCCCATTAAATACAATTGCAAATAACATTTATGCAACGCGAAATAAAAAAAAAAAATAATTAGGTTGTTTAGTTACATGCTACTTTATTTGCATACAATTGTCAACTCTGCAATATGTAAGATGTAAAATTCCTCGGGGGTAATTTCATGTTTCCAAATTGTTATGGACCACCATTTAATTCAACTGGATTATCAGAAAATCTTTCTTTTCAAACTTATTAGTCCGTCATCTCCTGATTCCTAATAAAATTCCGCAGTGATCAACCCCCGAGCAAAGTTATGATTCAAAAGAATCGATATTGAATACGATTGATGAAAAGAATGGTCCCGGGGCTTTTGTTCATGTCAGAGCGATGAGAATGTGATTCGCTGATAACGAAGCATCGATTTTTTACCGCTATCTTGTTCTGCGGTTTGTGTGCATGACGCCACACAATTAAAGCCTCGAATACTTGTTTTTTATTCTATTTTTTTTTCCATTTTTTTCGTGGACTTTTGAGCTTGTTTCAACGCGATTCCCAATGCGCCAGGCGACAAGCTTTTTCTATTAACATAATGTCGCGCTGTTACTCGCTCGAAACGACGTATTTCAGTCGCAAAATCAATTTCACGGCACAATGATTAATATCGAATCAGGTGCTCTCACGTAGCAATAGATTCGCCGGGACAATTTGTCGCGGGACGGATTTGTCGAGCAAACAGTGACAGGCGATTGCGCCTAATTCGGCAGGTATCAATCATATCTGCTGGGATTAATCGTTCGACGAATGATAAGATCAAAGTGAAATATGCAGTTGTTATTAAGTCGTTTAATAAAGTGCTAGAGTTGTGTTGAAAATAATTGTGATGAATTTAAGAAGATCATTATATGACAACTTACAAATATATTTGTGCGGTAATTTTCATAGGTATAATTAGTAAAGATAAGGGCGCGTCAAAAATTGCTAAGCCTATGACGTCTTACAAATTTGCGATAATTAAGTCATCTTGACAATGCGTGATAATAACATTCCCACATTTAAAATGTCCTTGTCATCGCTAATTTTATAAGATTTCATTTTCTTCTCTAACTTTTCCAGTTTTTCAAAACGTCCAAATTTTCTCCAGTTTCTTCTAAGATCTATCGATCCATCCTAATCTTCATAAAATGAGTCAAAACACTATAAAACTTTTATCGTCGTTCCGCTACGAGCGAACAATTATAACTTTATCAATTTCCAACACAACTTTCCGCGGATTGGCCAAATTAACCATAACCGCAGAATCCTTGTAGCCGCACTTCCGGTTCGCCGAAGAAAGCGAAGCGAATTTCGTTGAAAGATTGACAGTGCAGACACGTGCCTCGGGGCAAGATGCTCGACTCGCAGACAAAGTTTAATGACGCATTCAGGATTCTATTTGCTTGGCGGCGAATCCGTGAGTTGCGTGGTAACGCAATCTGACCCATGCGAAACGGGAACGTGACCATCTTCCATCAAGGTGTTATTAAAATCGTAAATGTTCCAACCCCTAAGCCGGGCTTCCGTATAATTAAAAGTCGGTCTGGTTATTTCTGATAAAAATCTAGCATTTAACAAATAATCCAATTTCAGAATTTTTTAAGGGGGGGGGGGCGGCAAAAGGGAGGACTATTTGAGATATGAGTTCCAAAGTCGAGACACTGTTTCCTGAAACGATAATTCCTTCATCGATTATTTCCACTAATTTCCTTTCATTGAATTTCTTTTAATATAAAACAATAAATTCTGTAACTCAATTAAAGCAATTTTCTTACTAATTAGTATAACATTTTGCTCAAAAAATAGACGTTGATTAATTGTATGTTAATACAAGTGGCGGAAGTCAAACAAATAAGTGTAAATTAATTAATTTCCTTTAATTTGGTTTTTACAATAAAGGCTGAAGTTTATGCTGTTCAAGTTGAAAGAAAGTTGTGTTATTTCGACAATTTTAAAGATTTTTGTGCTTGCAGATTGTTACCGATTTTACTCCTCATCCGATCATAAACGAAAAACACGTTTCACCCTGTGACGATGGCTACATATACATACCAGTAAGTTACAAATGCGTACAAGCACCATTTCTTGAAAATACAAGTCACAAGTTAATCAGGATTGACACGATTAGCATCAGTACAAGGTCAATGCGAGAAGAGCTGTCAGATTGATTAATCGTAACAAATCTGGAACTGTCATTGTTTTCCTCAGAGAAAATCAATTTCAAAGGAACAATTCTTATACTTTACACTATAAAGACCTAAACAATAATTTATATAATTATATAATTTTCAAACAATTATACATTAAATTTACAAAGTTAATTGCAACATCTATGATTTTATAAAATGTAAATGTACTGTTTTATGATATTATGGTATACAAAATTCGTAAAGCTTTTTCTTACTAAATTTTGTCTGATTTTTTCCCATGTATATGTACATATATATTGTAACCCAGCTACTGTTTCATATTATATAAAAAATGTATAATTTTATTGACTGGAAATTATAAAAGAAATTGATCTCAGTTTAATCCGATCAGAAAAAAAGTCACCATTGATGCTTTTGATCATCTATTCTTTTTTAACTTAAAATTGACGGTCGTGCAATATCGAGCACGAAATAACGCGTGAATAAATGATTAAATAGGTTGCCTTCATGGGAATGCTGTATTTAGTGTACTTGGTGGAATGTTATCACTCGCCAATTAGAATCGACCTCTTGCACGCGGAAAGTCAGAATGGAGTTTTGGCGAAGCTAACGCAACTGAAACTCGCGCAGCCGACTATCTGGTGGAAAGCAATTTCCTATCATTATGTTCGCCGGAAACGACAGATCACTCGATACAGAAACGGAGATAATTACACGACCACTCAGGTATGATACGAATATTTCTTTCTTAAGCTTTTACCCAAGTAAAATTATCAATAGTTGTTCATTTTGATTGATTTTCATTCGATTATTTTGACAGAAAAATTTCATTGGAATTGTCATCCGGAATGGGTTGACTTGGAAATGCGTTTAAAAAGACAAAAGTATTGGAATAACATTACAAAAAGTTTCACTTTGAAATATTTAAATTGTATAATCATGTTGTACTTTTATCGATAAGGTTCTTTCTGTATTTTTGAGCTTTATATCCCATTTTATTCCAGTGACTTTTATAACTACAATATTCAAAATGAATGCAATAATTGAAACTGACAGCTCTTTGGTAGATGTTTTGAAAATCAATACAACTTATTGTTAATGTTTATTGCCCTTCGGTCTAATTGATTATGAAATATTCATTATGAAAAAATATCGGAGAAGCTCGCGGAAACGTCTATAAAAGTGATAACAATGAAGCGCGGGAGCAAACAAACGTTGCTCTCATATTGAAATTTAATTAATTTCACCGAGCGAGATGAATCCGCTGGTATTTGCAAACGCGGGTTTTCCTGTTAACAAAATTAATATCGCTTATTGTTCACCAATCAGGTATACTACGAACGAGTCAACACCCACGCTGCAACGTCCTTTTATTTTTACGATTATTGCGGCGTCAAGGACATCAGCAAGGACTTGATCCTCGATCCGAAAATTCCAATAACGAAGATCACTTTGACAAAAGGCTTCGCTTTTTCCAACGTTCGTTCAGCGACCGAATTCGAGGAGGCGAGGTCGAGGTTTTTCGCCGAACAGGTGCTCCGATTATTCATGTCATAACGAAAATCATCAGGGTATTACGGCTTCCCTGGCTAATAAAACGTAATCTGCAACTGGCTTGTCTTTCCAGGAATACCGGGACGATTATATGGAAATGAGAGAGGGATTAGATTTGGGATATAATTTTAATCCAATAACTTTGGTCGCCGTACTTGGAAATCCCTGGTTTACAAATTCCTACGTTTATTGGTGCCTGAGCGCACTTTTGTTGAGCTGGCCACTTAGACTCATTATTGAATATAAAACTCAATACGTTGACTATCAGGTAAAATATTGTTTGCAACATGTGCAAAAAGTACCCTCAGATCTATTTTGCGAGCCGAAATAGCAAAAAAAGTTCACCTTTCCTCCAGTGTCATTTCATGACTTTCATTTATGCCCTAGAGCTGAAAAGTGTACTTTTTCATGAAAATTTTGTTTTTTTGCTTCAATATTCAATATTATTCAAAAATAACTATTTACAAGTAACTTTTACTATGTAAATAACTCTTACTATTTGCTTCGCTCAGTAAATTAGTTTAACGAGCCATTATAC
>JABFOV010003310.1:0-16780 GCA_022817685.1 Aradophagus sp. ZL-2020 | reverse complement strand
ATTTGAGGTAAAACATCAGATATAATCCTACATTGGAAACACGATCCAGTCTTCAATAAATAACGGTCATCTTTTCGTTCTGTTTATTTTATCAAGATGTATATCTAAAACGGGAAAATTGCTCTTATTAAACAAATAAGCCTTAAGTACTGAACCACATTTTTATGAAGAAAGGACCTGATGTTTTTCCTTAAGAACGAACATTAAATTTCTAGTTCCAACGACGCATATATTTGATTTTTTGTTAAAAATAGCTGTAAAATTTTTGTATGCAAACGATTTGTGAGTAATACAGAGACAAAAGAACAAAAAATTAACAGGACGCTAAGTTGTAAGATGATTTTGCCAATTATATATAATTGATAAACTGTACATCAATATTTAACATAATGTACATAACATCGTAATCATAGTATCCTCTAATTACAATTATTACCGTTTAATGAACATATTCGATAACGAAATTCATCGGACGATTAAATAGGATGGACATGTAGTACAAACACAGTTACTTGTTTCTTTTCCTTTCGACATTTAACAGCTACAAAAGAACTCGGAATAATCGTATTCACGAATTGTAAAGCATGGTTCTCCGCTGATTGGTACAATCATTGTAATATTAGACCGTTCGACCTGCAAGCTCGTTTCTCTTACCTATCATTTTTTTTCTCTTTCTTTTTTTTCTGTTCAATTTCGTTTTAACACAGCGAAGGGGGCTACAATAAAACGTCTCTCTTTTCGTGGACTTTTGACGAAAATTATTGTTAAACAGCTTCAGTGCACATTGATAATTTAGAAATCAAAACACATTGACAAGCATCAATAAAATACGGTGATATACATGAAAAAGAAAGAAAAATTAATGACAGAAAACTGAAAACTTTAATTTGGGATTAGGATACTCAATCATCTTAAACTACCAACAAATGTAAATCATACAAATAAACTTTTGACATAAAAACGAAAATTGAAAGAAACAATTATTACCAAGGCAAGTATCATCATAATGTTGTAACATGAAAACAATTTATTGATCAACCACTGAACGATCGACGCTCAACTTACAAACGACGTATTTCTCCAAAGACCGCGTTCACGTTTTCTAATCGCTTTTCGTCGAACTTCCACAGAAATCGTTTTCCCTATCTTGAGGTATGCGGTTACTAAAAATGTAAAAGTACAAAAACTTAATACAGTTACGAGGAGGTAGTCCAGTGACGTGTTTTACGAAGGGTTAATTCTCGAAATTCAAAGCGTTGTCTATCAAAGCCAAGAGCAAAACGAACGAAAACGCAAAATTAACCCATCGATTGTTGTTCTTTCTATAACTTTTTTTTCTTTCTTTTCTTTCTTGTTTTGTTATATAATCGAAATGGAAAAAACTACTTGTGAGAATGTTCGACTTTCAAACTGTACAATGATATCACCATCATTCTTTCATTCTGTACTTCTTTCATTCTCTTACATTTAATTTAGCGTTAATTTTACTTGCTGAAAATTCGTCATACGAGTTAAGAACGGGAGGAAGATTTTCGGTGCAAAATGTTTCCTCGGCAGAATTTGAACGAATGAGCGAGTCTTTGCTCGACGAGACGAGCGTGTAATATGCACAAACATGCTTATGTATGTTATCGCATAAAAAGTGAAGGGGTTTCTCTTGTACCGATAAAGTGACAATAGTAAAATAGCATTTCTTGTATTTTATTCAACATTATTATTAATATTATTGTTAATATTATTAATATACACTCAGGTACTTTCTCTTAAAGAGCTGCGGAACAGATCGGCGGATTGTTCGTCAAGCCGCCTGGCGGAACGGCTCAGTCGCGATCACAAACCGCGAAAGTCGATAGTGCGAATGGCGCTCGAGCAAAGACTCGATTTTAATCCAGCATTTGGCTCGTCTCTTTATCGTTTGTCTTCTTTTTTTTCTATCCTGACGCTTGACACTTGCTTTTCGTCATCTACAGTGAATCGTGTCCGTTATTCTGACAGTGCTCGCGCGAATTGATCTCCACGCCAATCGCGCCAAAAACTCGGTGGCCGTCACCAACACCAAGCGAAGAGCTAACAATCGTTTAGAAAAATAAAAATCTTTCCCGACGCACAATCGACGCGCCCACGAGCGCGACTACCAATGGCTTAATTAGGTACCACAGTTGTCGTGCACGACAACCTTCACAGCACTGAAGAAAAAAACTTGCTTTCCCTCTTTTTTGACTAATCGCTAAACAATAATAATTAATAATAATTATCATTACAATATACTATACGTGAAAAATAATTTGAACATACATATGTATACATATACATATACACATATATATGTACATACATACATATACTTAACATGCACTAAATATATGTTTTTCTTTTCGTTCATAATTACAATTTGTAACGACTTTGTCAATACGTATACAAGATGGCCAAACAATGTCATGAATTAATTTCTCTGATATTTTTAAACCATTTCATGTTAATTTTTTTTCCTTGACTTTTAAAAATTATATTTACCAAGCAATGTAGTCACATAATCACAAAGAAAGAATTTTCAATGGATAACAAAAAATTAGGACGGAAAAAGTTTTGTTTGCAAAATCAAAAAATGTTCATTTCAGCAGACATCAAGAAAAATTTAAATATGGTACGTTTATGAGTTAATAATTTTGTTTGTTCGATTTTTTCTGTGATCACAAATAAAATTCTCCAACTTTTACCTGACTTTCCCAGTTTTTTTCAGATTTTGGCCACCCTGATATAATCCGTAATAAGCAATTGTTAAAACTTTTTAGGACCACATTAACCTTGCTCCGTCAGTTCGCTTCGTCACCGGCGTTCATTTCCGTTCGATCAATGACGTTACAGTAACAAAAATAGTTGTTTTAACGTCATTTAATTCAACATCGTCTCCTTTTTTTTCATTCAATTTGAAATTCGTGATCGACAATTGATTGCCAGTCAAAAAGCACGCTGAGTGAGACAACAAAGTAGATCATGTCACTTTCGCACTTGTCTACCCAGTTATAGTTTACAATATTCAATCAATTCAAGTACGATATCGGTCTATTGGTCGAAAATTCGTCGTTTCTCACTTTTTGCGACGCTTATTACAGTTTCCGTCGAGTTACAGTTCCTTTAAGATTAAGTAGCCGGCGAATCGACGTCCCTGTATTTTGCAATTTCGCTTCATTTCGCGTACAATTTTGTCACGCGTTGGCATGCCATCCCATTAAGTATCCAACAAAAACTTTTGCTCGCGTTTCGTCGTCATCTTGGTGTACAAGCAACAGAAATAAATTTTTATTTATTTCAAATAAAACTATACAGAAAAAAATATCTCGTAATTACATATGTAACATGACGTTTCCTCGCTATACAACATAAATTGGAATGTGTTGTTAACTAATATTTACAACGATGCATTTTGTAGTAGCCCTGCTGTGTGCAAATGTATAAGACAAACAAAAAAGAAAAAAAATATATATATTAGAGACATTTTTACAAATTAAAGATAGAGGAAGGATAAAACGCGCGGTTATACAAAGAGAAAATGAGAGGGGTGGTGGGGAGAAAAGGAAATGCAGATATTCGCTCTTTCGTCATTCCTTATCGCGATTTTCAATGTCTTGACTTATTCTTCTTACTTTCTTTTTTTTCCTTTTTTCTTTTAAAGTGTACTTATCACATTTGATTTTCTTTCTTCTCATATCTTTTCATCGCTGTCACACAAGTTATGCCCGTTGAATCCCTTGCGAAGACACGGTGAGATTACTATGCAATATTAATTGTTAATTGAAAATGAATCGCACGACTGCTGTCTTGTTGAATGTTGATCTTTATATTTAATATGTATGCCACCGTCAGTTTGTTGTTTGCTTCAATTTTTTTATATTTTTTTTTCCTTTGCAAATTAATGTCACCACCTTTTCTTATTTAACGACACACACGCCACCAATTGAGACTTGCCTTTTAAATAATGATTATTTGCTCGAGTCGTTATTTGTACCTTCCTCAGAATTCACGGCATGGAAAATATACACTTTTGTTTTTTATTTACAGCTTTATTTACAATTATTTGTTTTTTCTTTTTTCTTTTTATAAGTTATATCAGAGATTAGTACCTTTTGCACTACATTGGCACGTACGATCTCGAGTAAGAATGGCGGTACTCATTGGGAAATGATTACATGTCTTTTCCCCTTCTTTTAAATTTGCTCTCTTTTTCTTGTTACAAATTTTATAATTTACTAATTTTTTTTTCTCCTTCAATCAATCAATTATTCATAATAATCGTGTATACCATGAGTAACTGACGTTCTCAAGTAATTGAATTACAAAAGCAATCTTTTAATTATTTTACAAAAGAAAAGTTTCAACGTTTATTTAAATAAAAATGAATTCATTTTTCAATGACTCAATTTAAAATTACTTGAAATATTTCTTATAACACATTTAAAAATTGTCGTTAAAGTAAAACAGGGTAGTGTTTGCAAGAATGCAATAAAAATAATATTTTGCAACTCAATTAGTAGCCCATGTAAAATATAAAAGAGCTAATCCCAATTGAATACTGTTTTCCGTGCAACACAATATTTGTAGAATAATCGATTGTTGGACGCTTGTTGGACTGTAAAACGGTAGTTTGACTGTAATTAAAAAAAAAAAAAGCAACAGGTCGTCTACAGATTTACCAAAATATTGGCAGTTAACAGAAATTGCATTGCAAAATAATTGATGTACTTAAACAATGACACGCAGATTTATATCTTGTTGCAAGAAAACAGTGTGCAACCAGAATTAAGCTGTATAAAAATATATTCTTACATATATGTAATCTTAAACAATTTATATTGAAATAAAAACTTTTTAAAAATTGGCAAATAACATCATGCGAAACAATATTTTTCAAGTACGTTTTGTTCAATATAATTAACCCTTCAAGCGGAGTCAGAATAAATTCAACGTTGAACCAGACGCTTAAAGGGTTACGTTTACGATGTCTTGAAATGACAGATATAACAAGTTATAACATTAATAATATTAATAATAATAATGATAATATTATTATTATGATTGTAATGATTACTATATCAACTACACATTAACAAAATAGGTGATAGGAAAATAGTAATGAAAACATTGAATCGATTCCCGTTGAGTTTCATTAACAAATGAAAAGTCTCACATCACTTGCTTCCGAGAGAGACGGGCCAACGATTACCGTGACTCAATCGGCGGCGGTGGCGCCATCATAATCAATTCATCGGCGAGAATAAGACTCTGGTGGTGTACTCTGTTTATGTGTTTGTGTGAACATGTGGCGGCGTGTCGACGTGTATTGCGCACAAGTGTGTACACCGATGAAGTTACGCTTATGTTTAAAGGTATCCGCGTGTCATCATTCTCCTTGCCATATGCTTAATAAACTTTTGCTTTCGGTATTTTGACATTAGAAAAATAGTACTCTTTTTATAATGTTGGCGTCGCTTTAATCGCGACGTGGTTGCCCGCCCGTTTCGACCGAAGATTCTCGTTACTCTTTGTACTGTTTTTCAAGGCATCTCGCTTGCTAAACTCCCTACCAGGGAGTGCTGCGTACGCAGCGTCGCGTTTATAGAAAATATATGCTCTTCGTCGTGCTCATTATACTCTTTTTTTCTATTTTGCTGCTTTCTTTTATTTCACTTCCATATATGCATATATATAAAAACGTTAATACTTGTATACATATACATATATACACGTACATGCATATATATACACATATATATGTATATATACACATACATATATACACATATATATAAACATATAGATAATATATATACATACATACGGTTCTGCTTCTTTCATTCTTCTTCTAGATAAACATCACTCTTCTTTCGTCGCCTTTATGTTAGTGTATGCTTGTTTAATGTGTCTCTTTCAAAAAGCAACGTGAAAACGACCGCTAATTTTACTTACTACATCAAGTAATAAAAAATTGCGTCGCATCAAGCCAGTGGTGCGTGGGCCGCAATTGTTTCCCACTTTTTGTTAAAAAGACGCTCGTTGAGAATACGATTGTTTTCAGTTGCAGTTTTGCCAATGTGTCTGTTGTGTGAATTTATATACACGTGTATGTGTGTGCGAGTGCGTCGGTATGTCTTTATGTGTGTATGTGTTTGTGTGTTTGCGACAATGTGAGGTATGCACGGTCCGCCATCCTGAGAGGCCATTTCATTTCCGTTTTGCATGGAGCATCTCCATGAGCAATGTCTGTGTCGGCGCACCGCCGTTACAATGCTTCTGATAGAGGTGGTCCTCACCCCTGCTTGCAACCACGTGGATCTCCGGCAGCACACCTAGCAACCTGTTGAACTTGTCCTGCAAATAAATAGACATTGTCAGTATTTTATATTTTGTGATTCGCAACAAACAGAGAACAAAATACAAGACAGTAAACAAATTTTAATCGTTTCTATCTCTCATTTTTTCGCAAGGATACTGTAGGCGATTTGATATTAAACTTTCATTGTATAATCTCATTAATATTTTCATTCAAATCAGTCATTGTTTTTCAAAATGAATTCAAAATGATAGTTTTTATTTCATTAACACATTTATAACGAAATTTTTTAATAAACATTTTTCTCATCAGTTTTATTATTATTGAGATTAAAATGAACAATAATGGTTCTCTTTTCTGTATTGATACTTTTTATTTATTTTCATGCAAAATTTATACAATGTCATTGCAAAGTTAGCTTAACAAACTTCTTCTTGAACGTAACTTTTCATAAGTTTCATAAATTAATTTGCATTTCAAATGTGTAACATTATATACAAGCAAATTCAGACAATAGGTCAGTGAACACTTTGTATAAGAATAGTATAAATCCATTAAAGAGTAATTTACACTGAAAGAACAGTAAAGTGTATTAAGTTTCACTAAAATAACTCAATCCAATAAGAATGTATACTTTTGCAAGTGGATTCGGTTTGTTCTACTTTGATTCACAGATTATGAAGCCTTAATGCAACACTGCCAAATCTTTAGTATCTCTAAAAATGAAGTTTATAAAACTTAACTTGAAGCTCAACTTGAAAAACTATTAATGTTGCCTTAGCGTCTTTCACTGTTGTATTCTTAAGACACATTAACTTACTTTGAGGGCTTTCAAGTACATTACGTGTATCATACCGACACTTTGGTAGAAGGAGGTGTCAGTTCAATTTTTGGTTAAAGAAAGTGTCAGTTCAACTAGCAATTTCAAGATTTATATTTTATAGTGATACTATTGAAAGTGGAAAATGGAGAAATAAGAATTTAAGTAACTGCATTGAAACTTACTTTGAGACAATAAGCATTTTAGATTTGTAGCTTTCATAAAAAATTGTAATTTGTTTGAGACAAAGCTGAAATGTATGTAATATGTAACATAAATATGAAAGTTATTATATTCTTTGCCACAACTGCAACTACGCAACTTTGTCACAGCTATCATGGTTTTTACAACACAGTGGAAATTCTCATGACTAATGATCTTTGTGCATAATTTTAGTCAGAGAACAAATTTGTATTTTATAATTTATTTTATTATTATTATTATTATTAATTATTTTATTTATTTCATTATCGTACCTTGTGACCCATATTTTTGAATAAACATCATTACAGATATTGTTATAAATATAGTTATTATAATCAATTCATTCATTATAATATTTTATTCTGTCCATCTATAATAGGAATAGTTTTTTTTTTTTTTCCAAATTAAAATACTTACTGGTATTGAAGGATAAATAGCCAACGTGTAATCCAAAAGTGCCTGTTGCACCTGCTCGTGGGCTTCTTGGACATGCTTTTTGTTCGATAAACCGCGAGTCTCTGTAAAAATTTATGGTACTATTAAATGAAAGCCAATGCACATACATTTGAAACCCAAATGCAACTATTTACATATTCATAACACTTGTAAATACTTTTATAACAATTACAGTGTATAATATTACCATGATTCAGCAGCATGAGGAACTTCATGCAGATGTATTCGGGAAGATCAAACTTCAGATCCTGCAGTTTTGAGGATAGATCGTTAAAGAGATCCGCCAACGAAGGTACACCGAGCAGGCCGAGGCAGAGGAGATCAAACTTTTGGCCGTTGTGCAGCGTTGTCTCGTCCGGTAGGTTGTTATGTAGCCTTTGATGAAGATGGTCGAGTACCAGCATATCAGACCAAGAGTGCTGCAGCAATTTCATTTGGTCATCAACCTGCAACATTTTCAATAATTAATTAATTTTCAGATCAATGAATCATCGATTAATTATGCTACTAATCAAAGTTTGACTAGAAATGGAGTTAATTAAATACATCTACAAGAAGAAATAAAATGTTATATACACATGTCATAAAGAAAATGTAATAATTTGTTGTAAAAATGTATTACACATGAAGCAATATAATTATATATTTTTTTAATAAGAATTGCTCTAATGACAACAGTAACTGTGCGAATGTACAAAGTATGTTCAATGAAATTATCATTATCGATTACACCACTAATATTCCATCAAAAATTTGTTTTTGAGAATTCGAACAAATGTAATGGAAAATTAAAGTTGTAAAATGAACATCACTTTTGGGCATGTATTTGAATAATAATTTTTTTCATACAAACTTAGCAACAGGAGATGATTATTAAATCATCAGCGATTCGCAGTTGAATATAGAACAAAGATAAACACATATATTTGTCTGCATCTTCTTATTAATGTCGCAATTATATCAAAACTTCTTTTCTTCGTTAAAACTTGTACCACAGTGTTGTACTTGCGACACGTTTTGTAGCGATATCTGAAATGCAAAGTGCAATTCAAGCGGCGTTCCACTTATCCTAAAAGCGTGCGTCATTTCTTCGGAAGCCGCGAGTCCCTTAAATTAATGGCCCGTTTCGTTAGTTAATCCGCCGTCGGCGGCGTCGCGCGCGGCTCGCCGTGTGAAAAATTGATCGAAAATTGATCGCGGCGCCGGCTGTTCCGTTTTTTAAATCCAAACGCGCCCCTCGGCGTGACCCAATAATTCACGGGCCATTATATTTACGCGGCGAGGCATTTTTACATAACGTACCGGGCAGGCTTATAAATAAGCCGAGGATTTATCTGCCGTTTTGTTACATAAAAACAAAAGCCCGGGTTGGAAACGACCGCCTCGGCCGTTTCACAAACGCGATTCAGTAAACGTTCCACATTCACTGGCCGCGTGTCGGCGCAATAATTGTGCAATCGCGCCGAGGCACACGCATTTGTGTATAAATAATCGGAATCGATCATTCTTGGCCGTCGATTCCAATCGTCGGACGAAAAGTTGCCCGAAACCGATTCGGCCGCGTCGCGCGCGTCACCCGCCGAGCAGTGCTTTGTCTGGCGTGCTTCACATTGTTGTTGTTGCCGTTAAATTAATGCCTCGGTCGAGTTTAAGCGTTGATAAATTAGCGCTGAATTGCTCCGCTTTGGCCGAGTAAAATTATAAAACCTCACTGGCGGATGACGGAAAGAAGAAAACACATGTCATAAATAAACGAGGCCTGTTTCGTTTATGCGGAAAAAAATGTTTAAAAGGATGGATAAGAATTCACGTTAATAACAAACAATACTGATAATCATTAAGTAGCAAAAGTTGAAATTAAAATTATTTCTTTTTCAAAAAAAAAAAAAGGTAAATAAAATTTAGTGAACGTGTTTTTCTGCAAAAAGTAATTTGCAAAATACATTCCTTTTTCCACCGTTTCTGTGCAGGATCAAAATGGAGGACTCTCATACGATTCCCATTTCATTAAATCAACGGAAAAACGAGCAACGTTTTAATTAACGCAAACGAGACAAACGGTTGGAGAAAAGTGGGAGAACGTCGTTGCAAACAGTGAACTGCAACCGAGCTCGATTAAATTACGATTACAATGGAGCCGAGCGTAACGGCAAAGCAATTAATCGGCGAGTTGTCTAATTTGAGCGCGCGCGAGCTAATGATTAATTATGATTGACGCGACGCAACGGCGATTTCACGGTGGCGCCCCCACCGTCGCGCCGTCGAACAAAGCACTTTCGGTAATGGGACAATCATCGGCAGCAGCGACGCCAATGAAAAGCGTTGCGTCGTCGACGTAACAACGGTAATGACGATTATTGTGGACCCGCTTTGGGGTAACTGGCGTAACCTAGAAACGTATCTCGTTATGACCCAGATATGAGGCGATGCTTGAAATCATTCAGCGATTGTGCAACGCGCCGCCTGGTTACCTCACATCCCCGCTCGGCTGCGCGCGCGCACCGACGAAGACTCGCTTTATCACGCGCGCCGCCGATGGAAAATATTGTCTTTTCATGTGTGTTACGTCAGTGTCGCCCCAACTATTTACTTTCCAATTGTAATTGTACCGCTGCCGCGATACTCTTTCATTCATTTCAGCACTCTCATTATGCTCCAAATTAATCCCGACCCCCGACGTTCGCTTCTTCCCCCTCCTCGCTGACAAAATTCTACTCCGTTGTTCGCATCGGTCAAAACGTCGTTCCTGTAGGTTTCAGCACATTTTCTTCTCATTTTCGCAGCAATTCCCGTTGGATGGATGTGTAGTTTGAATCTTTTTGCACGAGCAGGAGAAAAGTGACGGACCGGTGGAACAATTAGGTGCGTGGCAATTGCGCGAATTGAAAGAAACGAGTGGCTGGGATGAGCCGAATTGGGCCTGTTGAGCCAGTGACATGCGTTGTCTAAACTTGACACGTTTGATTAAAGCTCGAGATTTACAGGTCGCCGAAGATTCGATCGACCAAAACGACGCACAGGAATATAACTACATTTTCTTTATTGGCAAGGAATGATGATAATTATAGATAGATAGAAAATAGAAAATATTCTGTACTTGGAAAGCGACCGAGTTTGGCCTTAGTTATTTATGTGTGTTTGGTTTTATAAACAAATGAAATAGAATTAATTTGAATTGCGGCTGGACTGAATCTCTGGTCTTGACACCCATAACGTCTTTCCCTTTTTTTTAATTTTTTGGTGTTCAATTATTAGAATATTATTTTTGTGATAAGTATAATTATAACACCTGAGTTTGATTTCTACTGTCAAGTTTTTTTTATACAAATATGAAACAAAAGGAACGACAATAGCTCAATTATTAAGACTTTTAAACAAGTTTAATTTTAGAAACAAATTACAACTGTCACACTACGTCAAATTTAGTTCACGTATTTATCGGTGCATAACTGACACATAACCCATCTATGATTCACGTAAGAGATTTTTCATCACCTATACACCCCACATATGGCGTTTGAAAGACGTCCACTAAATGGAACTTGACACACATTCCTTGTGCTTGGACGAAAATTCCTATACACTCTGCATTTTATATTATAACATCTCTGCATTGTAAGTACACTTGTGTACAAGTTTTAAAAATAGATGAACCGTGTTATCAGGAACGTACATAAGCTGCAACAATTTCACGTGCTTCACCTGTTTTGTCTAATAATAATTGAAACAAATTTCACTGACAATTGCGACCATTCAAGTTCCAGCAGGTAATTGTAACAATAAATTTTGATATTTGACAATATTCATGTAACATCATTCAGTTCATCGAAACATCAACGACATTAATCATCAAAACCATATTGCTTCCAAACTTATAAATATGCATGCTTATTAATAAAACATTCATTATTGTACAGCTTCGCTCAATTTTAATATCTAGTACTATAGTTTAGAACTATTCAATTGATTATGAAAATATGAACAACTGTCAAGCAACGTTCATTAACGTTTCGTCAAATTTAACAATTTTGATTTCATGGTGGCATAACTTTGAGACGTTAAATCCTTATTTGTTCATCAATTGTAGTCCGCTCAATCGTAAAGCCAGAACCCATAAAAGTGCCACATTTACCAAGTTTATCAGCCTGCCTCGCAACACTTTTACTGCCGAGGAAAGAGCACCACGTATCGACATTGCCATTCAATTAGTGCGACGAAAAGACTGTTTTTTTTTTTCGCTCGCGCAATTGTAATGACATTCGTTCGCTTGTAATCGTAAATAACGATCTCTCGTGAGCACCGCGACGAGCTTCGTTCCACATTATTGTTTGAATTACGTATTCGTGAAATTGGTGTCAGCGAGATTGCGCGCCGAGTTTTTTTCGTATTCGCGCTGCTCCTTTTCGGCAAGTCCGGCTATTTTTCACGTCGTTTTCTATCTTTCTCGGTACTCCCCACTGCATGTTCGGTCTCTCATAGCCGCAGCGTTGCAACAAAAGTTTCATCAATTTTAATTTCATTAGTCGACGGGTTCACCAAGACCAACTGGCACGGTTGCTAAATCCGACCGGTTGGCGCATCAATCAAATTCGCGCGAGTGAGAAGCAAGCCGTTATTCGCGCGATTAATCATGCTGACGATTTGTTTATAGAACGCTCTTCTTTCGGCTGATTTTCAATAACACTTTTGCCCGACAAATTGTTGCCGCAACTCTAGCAACAATTTGTCCGTCTTTTGCAACGAGGTGTTTCGCGTTTCGCGGCAACGGGTGTCCTGATTAAAGATGTTTTATTATATCAAGATGTTCGTAATGGAGTACACGTGCATACGAATGTACGCAGATGTAGAATAAAATATGGCTGAGGGAAATTATGTTTTTCGAAATCTAGAAATACCTTCCGTATAACGAGTGCACATTTATGACGGCAATTTTTTAGTTTTCAACAAGTGCATTTTAACTCGACTGAACAGAAATATTAATTTGTTTTATTACATTTATAATAATTGTTCCGGAAAGTCAACTTACGTGTAGAGACACACAAAAACAGGCATGCATGTGTATATTTATATAATAAATGACTTTATTCATTTGTATGGGTTAATGACGAGATGCTTTGAGAATATTAGATCGTCACTGGGCCAAGCACTGAATTCGGCCATTATGTGGCGGAGCAGCAACTGCGAACCGTGCGTTTTTTTATCCGGCTACAAAAACGCGCCCGTACGATTCTCAGAAATCAATTTCCAAACGCGTTTCGTTATTGTTCAAGCGTACGCGCGGAATGACTGGTCGCCCTTTATTAATGCGCCCAAATTGATCGCTATCAACAGGCGGTATTGCGCCTTTTACCGTCGAGGATTTTTCACTTTGAGTTTGGATTTATGAATATCTCACAGTTACGTGGTCGGTGTAGCCTATAAAGCGATTCGTTCAATTTAAAGTTACGAATAAACATCGGTATCGAAGTTTTTGGTTTTGTTAAAAAGATATTTGAATTTGAGAATCATAAGGTAAACAAATACATATAATCTAATAAGATTTCTACAATTTTTTTTAATTTTTGAGAAAAGAAGAATTAGAAATTCGTCAATCGTTTTTATAAATATTTCGTAATTATAACACATAAATATTACCATTTCTGAATATATAATGGTCAATGCAATATATGCCCAATATTACAGCGTATCTATCCATGCATCATAATAAATAATAAAAATGTACATTTTTTCCAACATCAAGATTGATTTCTATTTCATTATGATAGTAAACATCATGCACGTAATTGAGCCATTATTTAAAAAACAGATAAAAAGATTCATCAACGTTTCATGACGCTCGGAATAATAATGAAACGTTGATAAATATAAAGCGCCTCTTCAGAACCAAAGGTGCCAAGTCGAA
Organism: Aradophagus sp. ZL-2020; assembly: GCA_022817685.1. Classification (NCBI taxonomy): domain Eukaryota; kingdom Metazoa; phylum Arthropoda; class Insecta; order Hymenoptera; family Scelionidae; genus Aradophagus; species Aradophagus sp. ZL-2020. Next base: position 3,070 of record JABFOV010003310.1, on the reverse strand, counting down.
TGAATAAGTTGTAACGAATAAGCGTTGATAACATAAATACTAACATTTTCAACACGTACCTTGAGATCCTTGAAGAAGATTGAATTTCTGGCCCAGTCGACCTGCGAGAAGAGATTCTGGTCGAGTACTTTGCACATGAGCTCGAAGAGGTCGACCTCGCACTGATTGTACGTCTGATTTTGGAGCAGGCCGAAGAGCGAGGCCTGCCACTCGCGGTCGTCGACCGTCTGCAGGAAGTCGCGGATCATGGGACTAGTTTTGAGGGCGGCGACCGCGGCCGCCGCGGCCGCTGCCGCGCCCGCGAATCCCAGTAGACCGCCTGGCGGCAAACTACCGACCATCGTGCCGTGCGGTAATTGCTGCGCGTGCATTTGTTGCTGCCAACACATAAACGCTTGGTTCAGCCACTTTTCACAACATTTTTCAATCTTCGGACCTCGACGGGTCTTAACACGCGATGCCACAGTTCATTCGAATTTTTTTTTTATTTTCCCTAGATTACTGCACGTGGTAAAGAATTTCCTCTTTCTACGCCCTAGGTACATAATGTACAATAACGTGTGTCAGAAATTATCAATTCGTTATATTACTTTGCTTCGTGGAGAAAAATGTAAATTTAATTCTGACTTTGAAGAAACGTGTTCTTTAAGACAATATTTTCTGATACTTATACTGTGGAATTTAGAAAGTTTTCAAATTTAGGGGAATAAGTAAAATTAGATAAAATATATTAGATGTATTAGATAAAATGAATAAGTTATATTACTATTCCTTAAAAATTTTTTTCTTAATTCAAGTACATTGATATTTCCATGCAGCACACGTTCCCTCGAATTCAGGGAACAATTTTGATGTATTCTTTTCTTCGTATATCCTCAATGGCACATTTCAAAGTATTACGTCATATTCTATTTCACACTCGTAAAAACGTTGATTAGTCATAAGTATGTTGTTATTACAATAAACTGAATCTACTTATTATGAAAATAAGTCATTTATTATAAATTAAATTTGATTTGAATTTTTAAAAGCGCACTTTTAAAACTGTTTATACTTTTACTTTTTATTTTGCGATTTTTTTTTTTTTTTTTTGCTAAAGTGCGTTTCAATAAATTTTATAACGTCTACATTTGCATTGTTTTTTAATCCATCGATAATAAAAGATAAGTAATGAATAATTTAATCCAAACTTTTCAGTTAATTCTAGAATAGCCCGGACGAATTATCCCGATGCTATAAACTGCTGTGAGAATATTATCAATGATTAATTTCATATTATTTACATCGTCGCACTTATGCTTCAATTAGCAGTTCTATTTCAATTTCCAATCCGCGTTAATGACGTGAATATAACATGTACCTAACTTTCGGAGTTCATTATGAATTTTATTTATTTTGATGTATATTTTATAAACTCATGTAAATAGATTTCGAGAAGCCAAGCCTGGATTAAAATAACGATAATTAGGTATTTACGTAATTTAAAAACATCGCGCCTAAGTAGATGTTTCATTTATGTTCGTGACATAATTAACGACCAATTTTTAGACGTTTTATTATAAAACGATCGATTATAATTTTAAATGTTTCACGAGTGACTATAAAAGGGTGCCAAAATGAAATATTAATTTCGAAATTCATACATTATATCTGATTGTAATATTATTCGTTCACTTCATTAAAACACAGACTTCTGAAGAATGTCACCGTCAGACACTTGCTGTCAATTTAATCGTCACGAGTTTCGCGCGAAACATATTGTTGATTTACTAAAAAGTTTATAACAGTATTTCAAGTCGATGATATGCTAATGTAAATTATATTTTTAATTCAAAAATGTCTCATGCTGTGGCAGCCTTATATTTATATTCATCAAATTTATAGCTTAAAACAAATTAATTTAATTAAAAAAAATTATCCAAATACTTCGTAGTCAAAATGCGAGTAATGTTTCAATTAAAGATAACTTGAGATTCTAATACTTTGCTCCGAAGATTGATATTTTGAAGAGTGCGATGAAAAAGCAGCCAATCGACTGATGAAATACGAGATTATCGAAAAGGACATACCAGCAGTTGCAGGCCCTGTTGCTGTTGTTGCTGAAAGAAGGATTACATTAATTATGTGGGGCGAACGGTGTGGGGAGGAGCAGAGCGGAATAACGAATTAAATATCGGGGGACGATAATGATTAATTTGGCGGTACTTACGCCTAATATGACGCCTAGCTCGGTGGACGTGAACTGTTTGGCTCGTTCCACGGCGTTGGCCACTTGCTGTTGATGCTGCAAGCCATGCTATCATTATCGCGTTGTTGTCTCTCACGATCGTCAAATGTTTCGTGATTATTACGCAATCAAACAGAAAGTTCAAAGACTCACCTCCTGCGCCAAGTAAGGCAGCATCTGCGCGATTATCCCGTTCAGCCTCTTCGCTATCTCCATCTAAAAATGCCGTTAATTAATCGCGTTAATTAATCACGCCAATCGATAGCGCCGGCGCGCGCAGCCGATCGGCAAATATTTCCCGCGCGGCACGCCGCCGCGATTGAGTTGCAAATCGCGCCTTGTTACAAGTCGCGCTACGTGTTTTGCGCGCAAAACTTGCCGCCTCTTCCCTCTCGCTCGCACTTTTTGTCTCGCCGTCAAAACATTTAGTCGCCGGCTTGCTCGGCGGATTTCTTCCAACGGAATTTCATTAATTATCTTAAAAGTTGATCAATTACAACGGCGCGCTGCAATTTGCGGGCTTTTCATTTGATTGTTTGAACGTGTAAAAATACTGCAAGTATGAGTGGAAATATAGATTTTTTTTTGACGGAAAATTTGTGTTTTTTTTTTTTTTTTTTTTTTTTTTTTTTTTTCAAAACGATAAAAGATTTGTTTTTTCCTTTTTTATTAGTTTTTTTTAATTTTATTTATGTTCTTTAAAATCTTCCTCAGGCCCATGAAACCTCTCCATACATCTTATTAATCTTTTTGTTTGAAAAAAAAACTAGCTTCTATTTGTCAACCCATCGTATCCATTAATTACACTACTTACTGCTTCGTCTTTCTACACTGTCACTCAGT
>JABFOV010003309.1:0-16787 GCA_022817685.1 Aradophagus sp. ZL-2020 | reverse complement strand
TTGATCCAAGATACTAAGTGATTAAGCGAAGAAAAAATGTCTTGACAGGGTAAAATTAGGTTTCAATCGAAGAAAATAATAGCAAAACTTAGTAATTCTTCAACGAAGTTAAAGATTTTTGTGAGTGTGAAATAACTATCGCTGAAGACATTTTTCTCGATTGGCTAATAGTTATAAAGGTTTATAAAAAAAGATGTAGAGTTATTAAATTCGGTCCTATCGTGTAATATCTGAAAACATTTCTTTTGTTTTATTTTATACTCTGATTATTTGAGTTGAAAATAAATCTATCGTTCGAAAATGAAACTTAATATCGATCGATGTTACAACGCAACTGATATTGTACGACCTTTCTCTGGAATCAGCTATAATTACAATCAAAACATAATTTAAAGCAACGAAAATAGAAAGCTCTCAAAAGAGGGAGTAACGGCCAGTTAAATTAACATCATACGTGGTGAATCGAACAAACAGAAGTTAAATTGGAAAAGCGAAAAAAACTGAAAAATTGAGCCTTAAATACATACAAATTTTTTAAAAATTATACTGTTGAACTTTGAACGAAACCGTTTTTTAACATCAAATTGAAGAACTGAAATCCAAGCTTCTCGTACATCATAAAACATCACATGCTTCTTAATGTATCAAGATATTTTAAAACTATCGAAATCCTATTTATTAACAGTTTTATGAAAGTATTATAAAGACAAATTCATCATTTAGGCTAAAGTTGAAATGAAAATAAAAAAAAACACACACACACAAAAGAACAGTCGACACCTTGGTGCATAAAATATGAATACACTTGGTGCTCGCAATAACTCAATGATGCCACCCACGTGCTCGCTTGACTTATGCTAAACGGCTGCCTCGTACATTTTCATAAAAGCGCGATTTAATAAATTTCGCGAGTCTTTCGCGAAAATAATAAACGACTGCTGGGATTATTTCGAACGCAAGACATGCGTTTCGCGAAGACGCAATTGCTAATCGTTTGGACGACCCGCGCGCGCAATCGACGCGCAATACAGTCGGTGTTTATGAGCGGCCGCGCGGTAAATCCCGCGGGCCAGACGGCTGAGACCCTTTTTGACAACAATGCGCGAATGTGCGAACGCGCCCCAACCGCGTGGTTATCTTGTCACACCATTATGCGGCTATGCGGCAGATATACCGTTAGTGCCAAGAGAGAAATTACTCGCTAATTATTTCAAATTAATTGCTGCGCGTTGCGCAATCTGCACCGTAACAGCGGGTCTCCGTCACGTGGAACTCGTTCCACGGAACACTATTTTTTCTACGACAATTTTCGCTTGAAAGTTACCTTCGTCAAATCTTTTTCCTTATCCACTATTTTTGTTGATACTAACTTCGTCGAACCTTGTAGCTTGATTAATATCAAGATATTCAAAAGTGTATCGATATTTTTATGATACTATAAATACAAGCAAATAAGGCTCAATTTGAATTTACCGCTAGATTTGTGGTACGAGTTGGAATTCGAACGAACGGTCGGATGAATGTATTCTTTCGGTGTAATGCATCAAAATTATCGTTGTAAAAAGTCACAATTGCAATGTACTTTTAAGCGTATGGGAATAAGAATTATTTTGTTATTTTTTTACGAGTTTCTAATTTTTTAAAGGAATGGGTTTAAAGTGTAATTAAATCTTAATTAGCAATGCTTTGGTAAAACAATTTTGTAGGAAGTATTTTATTACATTCAATAAAAAAGCGAAACTGAGATACTTGAAATGTACAATCTTATTTCCGTAAGAAAAAAATTGTAATTAATATTAATTTAACTAACGAACCGCATTTGTGCAAAATGTCGTTAAATAAAAGCAGAATATCATTTGAAGATTTTTAGACATTTATAAATATAAAATGAAACAACTATGTTGACGGTATCAGTTACTAGATAAATGGAAATAGTTCGTATGTACTTACATATTCGAGAATACTTTTTGATTTTATTATTCAAGATGAATTGTGAAATCTTGTTTGACAGTTAGATCTACAAACAACGTAGAACTGATGTTTTTTGTCTCTTCTTTTGTTTATGGAATATAATTTTAAATGCTTTGAGTAATTTTTTTTGTGAATATTTAAGAATATTGTGTTATTATTCAAGAAGGTTAATAATGAATCTTATTATCGAAGCAGATCTCAATTTCCGAAGTTATTTTATTTTTATCGAATTTTGTCTGTGTGATTTACATGAATAATATAAATGCAATGCACGCATCAACTAATATACTATTCCATGAATTATGATGAAAAATTAATGGACATTGAGGCAAAATCCATATCAAGTTCTGAATCTGACAACACCGCAATCTTTTATCTACCATCGCGCATAATAAACGACCGCTCGATCGAGTATTGTCCACATTGTTTAGAACCCCGGTATTCCTTGCAGACTATAAATTTATGCTACAACATATTATGTTATAAAAATAACCAATTTTTATATAAGATAAAATATTTTAAATAACTATATTTTTTCCATTGTAGATGCATTATGTTATGAAATTATATAATTTTTTACAAATCAATCCATACAATTCAAACTAATTATAAAAAAGTAACATATATTGAAAGAATTAAAATTTCTTAAATTTCTTGAACTAGTTATTTCTTTAGTTAATATTTACTTATTGAAATACAAAGTAGTTGTACAAATATTGACACCAAATCTGGACGAAACAACAAACATACATATCAAAAATACTCTTTTCTTCACGACAGCCCATGGAAAATCTTAATTATCGCCTTCGAAGAAAGCCGAGAACGTTCCGTTCGCATCCATTTTTCGTATCAGCATAATCATTGATGTAAGGCACCTTCCCAGTTAAACGCGTCCTTCCTCCGGATTCCGCGAGGAATGAATATCGACACGAAGTTCGCTATCGAATCCTGAATCTGGCAACACTGTTGCTCTTTATCTAAAGAACATCGCGGGTAATGAAAGGACGGGTGGGATAAGGGCACACTTTATCTCGCTCGTGTAGGCGTAAGAAAACGAGATTTCCATTATGTGCTCTTCAGCGCTCGGGCTTCCTCGACTCGTCGAGCGTTCCCGCTCTCGCGGAGGCGCGAACGCCAAAGCGGAAGGAGCCGCGGCGCTGGAGGAACGCTAGAAGAAGAGGAAGACCGAGGCGACGAGGAGGAGAAGAAGGAGCTCGTATATTCGCTAAAGGAGAAGAGCAGCGCTAACGGGACCGCGATACGGATCATTAAAGTGCTTCACCAGCGAGCATACGATCACACGGCTCGAGCAAGCGGCTCTTATTGGTTCGCGATGATGCACCGGAAGCTGCCAAGTGTAAACGAAAGGTCGCGCCGTTTTCTTCCCCCGTCAATTCTTATCTCCCGCGTTTTTACTTTATCGACCGAGGTTCGACTCGCTCTTTCGGCTTCTTCGTTTCATTCATTCCTGCGCCGTAACGTCACGTCCCGGCGCGGGACCACTGTTTTTATGACTCGCCAAAAGTGCGACGCCTATTGAGTCGGCAGAGAAAAGGATTCCGCGCAAGTCAAACCTCGACACGATCGTCGGCCCAGCGTGTGAGAGAGGAAACAGTGGTCGACAAGCAGCAAATTAACTGCCGGTTTTATGCATCGCTTATCGGACCACTTTGTGGTATCTACATCTTTTGTTGCAATCTCGTTATAACATATTGACGCATTTTTCTCAGGGACCCGAATGAACGAATCGAAGGAAAGAAAATATTTATTGACAAGTAGGCATTTTTCGTATTTACTTTTACATTTATTGAAGTTATGAGATAGATTGATAAACCTTTGTCTTGCAGTCATTTTTTTCTTGAGGGTGATTCCTTCTGAAGGAATCATTTTGAGAGTAAACAAGAAAAATAATTATGGGGAGAATAAGTCTTATCGAGCTGAAGTATAGCTCGAGTTTCACTCGAGTTCGGAATCACGATCCACAATGCGATTTGTTTTTTATGTAAGTTTTCCAGCTTCTTTTAAACTTTTTGGACAAGTCGACAAAAATCTATCCTTGTAAACTTCGTCAACTTTTAATACGAAAATATCGTTTCATTTCTAACAAACTGATGGATTTCATTTTTCACCGTGAATCGAAGGTCTCTTACGTTGAATTTATGTGATTAACAATTATTGCGACGACACTGCTGTTATCGTCGGACTGTTGCAACGCATGAATCGTTCTAATTAAGAGATCCACTGAGCTATGAGTAGTTTTGATGATTGCCGTAATTACGGCACGGCGGGCATAAAAGTTTTCATGTAGGAGACTTGCTTAATTACGACAAACTTGAAACAGACGTTGTACCTGACGGCGAACAAATGCACCTCTCTTTCTTTTTCGCGCGTACCAAACATCTGGAGCAACAGCGAGAAACGTAATTTAGTTGTAAAAGCGTTCAGACAAAGAATCGTACCGTTTTATCATTTCATCGTTTGACGCGGTAATAAATGTATCACTAAATTAATCAATTCTATCTCGGAAACTAGAGCCGTTTGACGTCCGCAACTGGTGTATCACATTATAATTGTGGTTGGTAATATTTGAACAAAAGCATTTTTACAACAAATAGTGTAATTGCGAATAAACGGGATGGTAGATTACCCAACTGTAACAGGTGGCGGGGATATATGTTCAATTAATGAACAATAACACGTGTAAATTATCACATAGATTAGTTTCGTAATAATATAACAGATTTTTTCGTTTTCGTCAAAATATTTCTAAAATGGAAATTAACTCACTTTATACAATCTAACCAGGTATTATGATTGATACTCTGATTAATATTTTCAGTGATAAATTAAAGAATAGATCATAAAATGTTTTCAGTATTACAACGTGGATGCCGATGTTCCACGTTTTTACAAATATTATGCAAATCTGCAAACTGCAGTTTTATTACGAATACATTAAGAAGTTGAATAGACCAGTGTTCCAAAATAAACTCGTCTAATGAGTTCCCATGTCAATTTTCAAGAGTTAACTTCTTTACTGTATCCCACATAAATAACCTTGCATATTCTGACATCGATTTCCCACACAAACCGGGATCGATTTTTTCCGTCAAACAAACACTTCTGTGAATACTTAATAGACATACATTTCTTTTATTACACGAAAGTTTACTATTTATGCATAGAACGATACTCAATTACTGTTTTTGTCTTCGCACAATTTATGATCTAAAATTAAATGTCATTGGTTTAGAAATTACTAGCAATGTATATAATTTAATTATGAAGTTCAATCTTTTACTTTTAACAATATATTTTAACTAATTATAGTACCAGTATTAAAGCAAATTTTAAATAAGTATTGTTTATTTACTGTGACGGCAGTCATTTGTATTGTTTGACTGTGGTTTGCACAACAAAGTAAGTATTAAAAAAAATAAAAATAAATACAAATCAATCTATTCTTCCTTACGTGGTATATCTTAATGCATCCCGCACTTTTTCTTTTTTGTTCTACGGAAGTGCAACAAATTGCAGATTTCCCTACAAAAAGCGTGCCATTAAGCTCCGCGATCAAATCGAATGCCATCTTAGGTAATCAACTGAATCCTTTCAATCGCAACATCCCGAGAAAAAATTTTTCCTATTCATTTCGGTGTATCATTAGCGTCATGCAACGCGAAATTCCACATCGCTTCGTTTCGCTAAATGAATGGGCCCATCACGAAACATTGTGAATACTGGCAACCAACGAAAATATGACATTTTAATAAGAAGGTAACCCACCTTTTGTAATTTTGGAATTAAAACAAAATACTCATAATCCGCCTGCTGCTATACTTGTAACTGTATTCCGTACTTTAACCAACTAAATAAATTGTTCGTTTAATTAGTATATTGTTTCAACTAAAATTGTGTTGTTTTAAAAAAAATTTTTAATTTATTTAACAATTTTTGGAAATTGTTGAATATAGTTAGCAGAGCTAATTTTTTTTTTCAATGTACATTTAATCATTTAACGAATTTGTAGTCAATTTGTTTAATATTTTTTGATCATTAAAATTTATTTTTTGTCTTTTTATTAAATATTTCCTCGTTTTGATTTTTTTTTTATTTGGTTTTCAACGGAACAAGAATAGTTCTGGCCCAGAAACTGGGCGGAAAAGTTTTTGTCGACGGAGTCCTAGGAATGAAAACAATTTGACTAACGCAAGTAGTAATTAGTGACGTGTTCCTCTATCTTCTAAGCAGGGTAAGATACGGTAAGTTTTACTGGTTATTTCTATCAGTGCATAGGACGGATGTCATAATATTATCAGTTGGACAATGATATTAGCAAACGTCTGGCAAGTGTCTGGTTTGCACATATCAACCAGAGTAATTCCATTCGGACTATCCGTGTAAAAAGACTGTTTTTTCATTGCGTTTAAAAAATTGACCAAGTGTTAATTATTTTACCCAAATTTGTGTTAAATTATTTCAACATTGTTTTATGACTATTTTATAATGCTTTGTATACACATTGTATTAAATTTAATAACTAACCAAATAAATTTTATAAATAAAAACAAAACCTTATAAAATAGTAATAAAAAAAAGTTAATTAAGTGCGTAATCATTATTGCAAACATTTATAGAAAACATTCTATGGAATATTATTATCAAGAATTACCTACTTGAAGTATTTTATCGTAATTACAATATCTAATGATAATTATCTCGTAAAGATAAATTTGATTCTTTGTTTTTACAACTGTAATTAGTGAAATTTCTTTTAGATTGTATTAATAGTACAGTTTCGTCTAATTACGAAAAAATCCATCTCAGATTAGGAAAACTTTATATCGCTTGTCTCTAAACCAACTTTCTATGATCCTTAATGTCCAGTCTATTCTGTACTATCTTTAATCTGAAAATTTGATTTATGACTCGTGATTAAATTATATCATAAATTATTACTTAAGGAGATAATTGCCTCAATAAAAAAAGGCAAGTGAGTTGTCAAAATAAACATAAATGAATCATAATGAATCTGTTAAGAAGTCGTTTGTTTGTAGTGTACGGGCACTTCGATGATTGATTAACTCATTAGAAAGTTAAACCAATGTTAGAGTAAATACAATAACATTCTGTTCTCGAGGAATGTGCCTCCGTCTAAAGGAAGGTAGCATTAAGTGTAGTAAAAGGGAAACCAAGTGTTTTCTAACAATCGATAAAACGCGTTTCCAGCAGTCTAAAATACGTCGTTTAATTTCGCAATAAATTTTGCAATACGTTACAAGTATCTTCTTTCTCTCCCGCTGAGATATCGTTAAATGGATTCGTCCATCAACGTAATCGCCTGAAATTCGTTGGAAAGCAGTAGGGAAATAAAAATCCCTTATAACTGATGCAAGAGACATCAATCTAGAATGGGATCAGCGCATCTGTCCGCGGAGGACGCGCAGAAGAAATATTTCACCGACTTAGGATTCGAGGTACCGGTAGTGCCAACTGGGTCAGGGTACCGCAGCGCGGGGATCGGACCGCGACTACTCACGATTCCGTGTGTCCGAACGATTCGTTTCTAACCTTACAATCGACCTACTCTCGGACGAACATTGAACATGCAACAGCACCGGGAGAAAGATGAGCGCAATCACAATTACGTGCTAGTGAAAAGCCAGGCAACGCGAAAAATGAAAGTCCACGACTGCGGAGCGACCAAAAGACACGTGCGGCGAAAGTTTTGGAATCGCGGGCGCCGTTTTCCGACGTGTGAGAGCATCCGTGAAAGACGAAACATCAACGCAAATACAAAATAACCGGCGAATTAATGAAGAACGAACTGCTTTAATTGTGTTCTCAACTTTTAAGTTTCAGTCGTTCGTGAAACGTTCTGAAAGGATGTAATGAAGTTTGATATCAAAATGAAGATGTTCATTCGATGAGTAAAAACAAATTTGAGTGGCTTGTTATCAGTAAATGTCAAAAGGCGATATAAGAAGAAAAGATTGTCGCGTCGATTTCTTACTTAATGAAGGCTCGCATCGCACAAGTGGTAATAAAATTTTGAAACGAGAAAACAAGGTAGATTGGAGCCTGGCCATTCCAGCTTCGCCATAATGGCGAACGCCGGCGGACTTCCTCGTCTCGTTTCGTTAGCTTTGCAGAGGTCGAGGGACGTCTCGTCATTTAAATGCCAAACCGTCGTTGCTTGGGGTCACCTAAACGAGGGTCATTGCGAAACGGAAAAAAAAGTCGAAAATGTCAGCGAAACTTCTGTCCTGCGGATGAAATAAGTCAGACGTAAAATTTGTTTAGTGATTGTGTCAAATTTCGTGGCTTGCAACTTTGCGTGATGCACGTTTTCTCTAAACAAGTTTCGGCCAGTTTTTCCTGTGAAAAAGGCGTTCCCGTTTCTTTTTTAATTAACAATGTTATCGCTTTAGTTACCAATCGAACCAAGGACAACGTCGTAATGCATAGAGTCTTCCCCAAGTAAATTCCCGTTAGATTAAACGATATCGTCGTGACACGTCATAAAATCGCATGAGTGGGAGTCACACAATGGTGATGTGTGCTTGTGTGTAAAGTGAGGGAAATACTGCGGAAAATAAATTTACTGTAGCCACAATGTAATAACATCGTGCCACGTAATATCACGTTGAAACTGTCGCATTATTTGCATACGGCGTTCAAAAAAATCGAAAGTCGTTTTGACCGATTGTAGATTAGTTGATTGTCAATATGCATTTTCTAAAGAAATATAAATGATCCCGTATATTTACGTCATTTATGTTCGATGCAAAAATTACACCGGTCATTGCTGTCGTATTGTATGATGCTTTGAAAATGTTTAAATTAAAAACCATCACGCAGAGCAAAGACGTGAGTTTAAAAATACGTTAAATTTTGCAGAAAATACATTCAAATAGGTATTTACATTTTTTATTAAGTAAACTGTTGTTGAAGTTTAAACTGAATTAGTTGTTTAATATTTTTAATTACTTCTTAAAAATAGTGTAAGAAATTTGTGAAACATGATTTCAGAAACAACTTTATTTTATGCAAATGATAATTTATATGACAAAATTTATCTAATGACGCTGTTGATAGTTTCCTGTTTCAATATTTTTATTGAAAACGAAATTCGAAAATAAAATTTGTTAACTAATATTTACTTATTGTTCGACATGCCTGACACTATCCATTGCGTTTTAGTTCAGACTTAAATTTTAATTAAAATTACATAATGTGATTGATAATTTTTAATTAATGTAAATATTTGTTTGATAATTTTTTTTTAATATAATTATGTATTGAAAAAAATTTAGCGTCCGTTGAAAAAATATAAATCTTATTAATATTGTTTTCTCATAATTTGTCGTTTGCAACCTAATATTAATAAAAATATATACATTAATGATTTTGCAAAAATGTATATTTTGCTGAATTCTAATTTTGAAAATTACATTTAATAATTTTATATTATTATACATAAATTATAATATTTATTTCTTGAAAATTCAGAAGTTATTTCTTGAAATTTGTATATGCAATGCGATTCCTATTCGAAAGTATATTTTAATTACAAATTAAAATGTTTTTATATTGAAATGTATTTTCTTTTTTACACATTGTTAATTTTGCATGAAAGTTTCGTACTAAACTACAAATGAAGTTTCTTCTCCAAACTTAAGTTCATTTTCCTCATCGTTTTCTTGTGTTTCTCTTCACTTTTATTCGCGTAAATTTTACTACATGAGCATAACTTCTCGTTGCATCGAACATCACGTATCTACCCACGTATAGTTCATTGATTTGTAATCTTGCATCCCTACAATTTCACATCTGGCAACTTTGATCCGCTAAAATTCTTAAACTGTGAACTTGGAGTTATAATAACATGCGTGAAAAAGGAAATGCGTGAGAAATACATCCCCCTGAAAATTGATCATATTATCCTATCCATTCGTTCTAATGTTTGTTGATTTTGTGTTCCCGACATAAGTTGATTAACTTGTTAAGAAAATAGATGTACAAAGCATTCAAATTCGAGGAAAATGACTAAACGTATTTCATTTATTAATGTCGCTTTATTTTGAATAACGATGTACATTAACGCATTATATAAAAAATCATAATTTGTATGATATAAAATTATTATTTTAAATTATCTAGTGAACAAATTTATTTAAAATAATATCGGTGTTTATAATCTGGGAATTAAGTGTTAGAACCCACAAACAATAACCGTTAAACAATATTTGTTCGAATCTTTCGCGCGCGAATGAAGTATTCCTAAATACCGATAGGTGGTGTACGTTTTGTACGCTCTCGCAGTAAATATGACATTTCTACACTATGAGTCAGGCATGATAAATTCGATGAGTTTAAAAAGGGTACTCGCTACTTTAATGGCGCGTTGATTCAAATATTGGATCGGCGGGGTATGGCTATCAAGACATACCCAGTACATAATTTTTGTAACCGAGAGGCTGTTGGCTGCCACTTTGCACCGACGCCTCCACCTTTCCTTTTTCAAAAAAACAGTCAATAAATCTTGGAATAAATTTTTGATTAATGAATAAAAATTATTTTATTGCCTCATAAAGTTATTTAAAATCTTGCAATTACAAATAAATTAATTTATTAATAACAAACCTTTGAAATTAATGTCACTTTACATAAATTGGCAATGACTTTGATGCATAAATTTTAGAAAACAAGAATTTTAATTTTATATTTTTCATATCAAGATAATTGTTATAAAGTATTTAACCTTTATTTAATACGCATTTTAAAGTCAATTTATTTTAATTGGAGAAATTATTTTTATGCTATCAGTCTTTCTTACCCCCCCCCCCCTTTTCCTCAACAAGAAACACGCAAACGTCAATTTCTTTAACTTCACTTCTTCTTTCTTTAGCCTATGCACGCTCTCAAACTATAACTATAGTTGCGGTAGCACCTGGAGGCATAACTAAAGAGCGATTAAATCAGTATCAGGGCAGAGAGCACTGACCAATGGCTATGTAAAGTGTTTTGTACTTAGGTTCACACAAACGCTTCACCGATTGTACACACACGCGCGGCCTGCACGTGTACGTAGCGTAGAAGTACACGTACCGCGGTGTCCAGGAAGGAAGTTTTCTATCGATCGCGTTGTATTTTGAGGTCAGGGCGCTGCGCCACGACTGCGGCCCGCGGACGCCGCGAAACCGGCAGTTGTCCATACCGGCGAACCGGCATTTGTTACCGCGAATAAGGTCCACGAACCGAAAGCGCCGTGCTTATAAATGCCATTCACCTGTAACCGATCGCTTCTACTAGCGTGCCATAGTAAAAAGTAACTCGAATCAATCAAGAGATGACGTAAAGCGAAAATTGAAATTGCCGAAAATGTTGTAAAAAACATGCTTTATGTAACAAATCACAGACGCGGAAGAAATCATTATTGTAAAAATTGATTGAGAAAATGTATCGAATTTGTCATTCAACTGATTTAAAGAGCTAATAATTGACTAATATGATGTAATGAAAGACCACCGGCGAGGTCGTCACGATCGGCCATCGCGAGCGGTCAAGGATTCGATCGCGTTAAACGCACGACTTTTTCGTCGCAATGCGGTCTAGTTGCACGCATTCCAAAATTTTCAAACTCGTAATTATCTTCACGAATTACGGCTGACTTTTACGATTCTGTAACGACTGTTGATTAAACTTTATAAGAACGCTGCCGAACGTTACGTATAAGCATGTTTAGGTGTGTGTCTGTGAACATGTGCAGGTCTGTTGGAGCCGCGTTTATTTTCGTCTTCTTTTTTCATCTTTATGTTGCTTTTCAGTCGTCTTCAGTGACAGTAGTTTATTTTTTAGGTTTACGACGAGACTTGCTTCAAATCGCTTCTAATCTTTTGTAACTTTTCTTTTTTTAAACAATTGCGTTTCAGTAGTATTTTTAGTACGCATTACTAGAAAGACAAAATTGTGTTATATTGTACAAACAAATTTTTTATGAAAATAATAACAATTCGAATTATTTTAAGTTTAACTTAATTTAACGTAATGTCGCGACTCATTAACATCACCTCATACAACGTTGAAATGAAACTAAGAGTTAATTATCAGTTTGGAGTTAACAAGATTTGTTATTTCAATTTCATGTTATGTTTCTTGTTATACTGTAACAATGTAGAGGTCAAATTACAAAGATGTAAATTGCAAAATACATAGAAAATAACAAATAACGTTCACATAAAGTATTTCGATATTTGAAATATTTTTTGACGAATGAAATGAGAAACTGAAGAATTGTTTTGAAAGCATTAAAAGTAATAAGGTTTTTATGCCAGAGCAAAAATATTTGCCAAACGGAAATGCCACAAACAAAAGCCGAATCGTGGGCAGACAATGTCCCGCTGGTCACTGTTAAAGTAGAGTACTATCAACTGTGACTCTTCCAAGGTTATCTAGGCAGGTGAGCGTTACGCCTCGTGAGTTCGGAACTCCCCTGTCGAACTCGCCCGAAGACAAAAATTTGACCATAGTCCCAGAGGAAATAACGATATTATCAAAACGAGAACTCGTAAACAATAGTTCGGTAATTTTTCACAGCTGTTAGAATGTGCAGCCATTGTCATCTGCATTTAATTAAGAAATACATAAGAATTTCATATAATAATAAATTCAGTGCTTGTTTCATGCTGACAATTTTTTTCATACTATCGTAATATTCAATATTATCGTAATTTAGCTAATAAGTATACTTTTAAATTTTAATTTTAAACGAAAATACGATTGTTGTATTGAATAGGTGGTGTGTTTTAAAATTGTTTTAAGTAGCAGCAGGAAATAAAAAAGAAATATCTATTCGTCATTTGATTAGTGATTAAATTAAATTTTTTACATACATATCAAGAATGTAAATCGAATTTTCACAAACAAAGAACAAATTTGTACGATTTTTTAGTTTATTTAAAACTTAACCTTAACTTGTCGAGGATTCTATAATTTGTGTCAGTCATTATAAATTGTTGTTCTTTTTTTCTGCTAACAAATTTAAAAGATTGTATATTTTGCTTCAATATCCAATCCCGTTTGTTCAAGAATTTACTACACATTTTTTAAAGCACATTGTTAAACAATCTTTTTTATAATTCTGAAGAAAATTTAAAGAAATTCTACAAGTTATAATTCCAACTTTAACAAAAATTTATTCAATTAAAATATCAAACAATTTTGACTTCATAAAGCCTTCCTTTACTAAATAAATGCCTTTCACTCATGTAAAACAGCAGTAGAAAATAATCGAATCTTCATAACTGGAATAAAGTTGGCATATCATTTACTTGTAGCAAATGAAATTTATAGGATTGAATGTAGAGGATTTTTATGGTGACTTTTGCTGGTAAAAAATAGTATAAGACAGTGATATGACAACATGAATGACCAGACCATATGTTGTCGGCGGCGTCGCGGTGCTTTCTCCTGGCGGAATTGAATCTCCATAGTGAGATCGCCATCCTCGTTTGAAAGAGAGTATCATGTGTCAAAAGAGGAAAGAAGAACAGCGTATCGCGAAAACCGCAGAAGTCAGCTACAGTCACCTCGACAACAATAAGAATCCGACACCCTCGTCGACCCAACAAAATTACATTCGCAATAACAGCGGAAGTCCGCACGCGCGGTTACGGCAAATTTTCTTGCCTTGTCTTCTATTTTCGTTGTTCTCTTTTTTTGCCATGGGACATAATGCGAAATTGAATCCAATTATTGGCAATCTTTCTTGAGTTCAAATCGGAAAAGCAGTTACTTTCAAATAGAAATCGTCTGTACGAGCACGACGACAATGATTTCCATTTTGTAATCTTCAGTGGGCAAAAGTCCTTCTTAATATTTACGGCTTCATTTTTGTATAGATATACTTATAAACTGAGATGAAAATGGGATCTTAATAATACAAGTTTAAAGTTCTGTGAACATTCAAAATACACTAATGATATTTCAAACATTTTTCACATTTATTACACTGAGAAAAATGTGTTATAAAAATTATTATCTTTTCTGAGAAAGTTGGGATACAAATATACGAAGATAAGAAATTATTATATTTTATTTATAACAGCGTTATAAATAAAAGTAAATTTTATGTACTCGTGTAAACAATTTGATATTATGCTTGTAGCGACATATGTCGATATCCGAGCGCAACACTAGCGAACAACCGTTGACTATCTGTGTGGTTTCGGATCTTTACGGTGTTTTCGTCAGTCAGTTGTCGGTTACTGGGCCAGTACTCAGCCAACCGGTAATTTCTACATAAGTAACATATTGCAATTAAAAGTGACTTATGAAATCATCTGACACATGTAAAGTTCACTTATATTCATTTAAAGAGCATGACATAATTTAAAATTATTATACCTCTGTATATAAATTCAATACCATTAATTTACTATTTATATCAGAGATATAAGTCGTCTCTACGTTCAAGATACATATTACAAGAGTTACAAATTAAGAATGACAGAGAATTATTCATGTATATAATTTAAACACTCAGAAAAAGATGCAATATCGCATCTATTAATTAAATCAATTTAATTAATTTTACTTAATGGAATTCCAAAAAATATTATTTTAAAAATTCAAATAATTTATGGGTAAAATGTGTATAAAGTACTTCATAAACATTTTACAAATATTCTAAATCAAGAACGTTGATTTGAGTTTGGATACCTTGAAGATTATGTTAAGAGACATTCGAAAAATAGTGAAATACCCGCATAATGTTTTGTTCTGTTATAGTTGTTCATTTGAGTGAATGTTTTCCCCAAATAAGCAAAAATATGTTTCGCAATATGCATTGCTGATAATTTGTATCATATTGTCTAAATGTTTTATGAAAACTTAACATAATTTAACGAAATTTAACTTTCGGACTTATTCAAATGATTCTCTTAATTAAATAAATATTTATTATAAATTGACGTGACATTTATGCAAGGAACGTGACATGATAGAACCGTTATATATATGAATAATTAAAACAATTAACGAGGAAATGCATCTTGGAATTTCACTTTTTCCGTTGTACACGCAAGTTTTCTTCGTAGTTTGTTGATTTAACTGTTTTTGCACAAACTGTGAAAGGAAACTTGTAATTATCATTTTAAAATACAATTGCACCTTTAAACCCTATTTGATTTAGTAATTGTATAGAAGTACAAATAGAAAAAAGTTTTTCACCAGAATTATTTATAACAGTTATCGCAAATTACTGAATTACTGTATTATTTTAAAAACAAGTTTTCTAATAGTCTGATTTCTTCTCAATACTTTTAACATTAATAACAAAGAGAAAAGTTCATTCTTTTTATTAAAGCGAGATATTCAAATTTTTATTTAAAAAAAATGTACTTCGTAAAATTGAAAAACGTACATATTTATATTATTATCTTATTTATTAAATACATTAATATATTGCACAAATTTGTTACAATTTAGATTTAACGGTCCGTACATAATGAATGTTTCTTTTTACACACTTTTTATAGTCGCAATATAATAAAATGAGCTGAAAAATTAAGTACAATATGACTTTATTTTATCATCAAAAATTTATTAGACGTTAAACTTATCAGATTTGGGTTAATGGGTGTAGTTTCCTCATGATATGGAAGTACAGTACACCTAGACAAGAAAAATCAAAAAAAAAGACGAAAGCTTGATTTTAAACAAAAAATAAAAAACGCATCTTCCACGTCTTTTGATAAGAAGTCTTGATAAACTTAGTGAACAATGAAAATTGATAAATCGTTAAAATTGTATTCTCACTGAATTGAATGTTACTAACATTCAAGTCCAATCTAAAACTCACAAGAAATCTCTCACTTTATTCTCAAACTGTAATCAGTTATTGAATTCGATAAACTTTATTCAATATTATTTTACTGTTCATTTTCATTCAATATTATTCAATATTATTTAACTGTTAACTTTATTCAATATTAAAACTTCTCTAATAAATTATCTCCTTTTTTTCAGCGATTACACTAATGACTTTAAAGTTTCAGAAAATATTCTTGTAGAATTATTCAATTTTTAATGAAACATAAAAAAAATGAACATAAAAATTAAAAATTAACCAAGTGCTCTTATCAGCGTATAAAACAAAATTTGTTAATCCTCGTGAGTTGTGGGCGTTGAGGAAAGCAGGCAGTGTAAAGGCAGGAACACGTAGTGGCCGTGGGGTATCGATCCCGAGGCGAAGTCACGCCACAGCCTGAAATCAGCTCTGGCATGGAAGTCTTCCGCCAGGCAGGTAGGGCCAAGTCGATTCATAATTTCTGCCCGCGTCAGGAAATGCGTAATTACGAGCAACGGATTTCAGCGCAGTCACTTTCCTCGGAACGGCGCGGCGGGCTCGTGCATGCGCCGACCGACGGCATTATCGCCGTCGTGCGAACGCAGGTACCACGTCGTCAAAGCCTTGGCGATTTATCGCCCGCAGCTCCTTCCTTTTTTTCTTATTTCTTTTCCTTTTTACCATCGCGATCTCGCAAAAGTAACACACAGGCCCCCTTTTCCCGATTGTTTGTTTTCGTGCCGATAATGCATGCAAATTTTAAGCCAATGTAATTTACGTCTCGACTTCTGTAATTTATCGCATAAATATGTAATCGGGTATTAAAGCCGACGAAACGAGGACGGATTTATTTTAGTCGCCACTCCGCCCTCTGCTTTCCTCTACGTAACGATACGAACTTTCTCTCTAACGTCACTATCCATCTCTTCTCCCGTGTCTCTGTCCCACCCGCTTCATGTTGATG